>JAIPRN010004473.1:0-14824 GCA_025469175.1 Geopemphigus sp. TES_GeoC_2020
ACGACAGTTATTCGGTATTATTATTTGACGTAAGGACCGTTGATTTTAGGAACTTCGACCGAAACGTTAATGGTTTTTAACGAAAATGTCCGCTTCTAGATTGTTGATGGACACAAAACTGGTAACACGTGTCTTCGTTCGTGTTCGTCCGCACGGAAATTGATGCGCGTAATTGAACTGCGGCGTTTCAACCGTTTATCGGACGTGGTCGATAATAGTTCCATTGGTTTTCGTATAATATCGACGAAGTGCACGAAACGGACGATACGTCGGTAAACTACCGTCCACGTTCTTGTCTTCGGCCTGGACGAATAAAGTATTCGCTCGTCGTAGTGTATCTAAATATGACGCGATAACGTCGGACGCGTTCCGTACGGTCGACTTCCGACGAAATCGTCGTATTTTATCGAAGCGTTTTATACGGCCGTTCGAGAGTCGCTCGCGACGTTATCTATCGAGCACACGCCGACAACCTCGGGAACGAGCGCCATTAAAATTGCGTTTTTTACTATTTACGAGAACTTCGTGTACGCGACGAGCGTGGCGTTTAATTATATTTCGTACAATCGCGCCGGTCCGTTGTGCCCGTGTCGTTTTTGCGCCGCGCGTTATAGATAAATATCGTATACGGAGCGTGTTTTTCTCCTTTTTCGGACCGGCGAAACTCTATTTCGGCCCGTTTCGTTCCGGATTTATTCGTAACGTCGTTTTCGGCACCGTGCCCACGCACTCTTTGGAGAAGTTTGACTTTCGAACGGCAGTTGTTCTACGAACACGCTCGTTTCGTCGACGAACGATTGCGCGCTCGATTTTCGGCAAAGACCCGAATATCCCGTACGTTTCGGTTACACAATCGACGTATTTTAAACGCTCGGTAAACGGTTATCGTGTCAACTGCTTCGATTATAAGGGACATTTAACGATCGATTGTAAATTCGTTACGCCCACTCGCGATACCCGTTCACTTCACCGCGTATTCTCGATCGTTTATTAAAAACCACTGGCCCCGGCTTTCGGCGCGTTCGCACGAAAACATACGATTGGCGATAATAGGTTGCCATAATTAGGTCAACGGCGATAGATCGTGGTCGACGTATTGAAAGTTACGAACGAATACGGAACGCGCGAATAATCGCGCTTCGAGCGATCGAAATTATCCGGTGGCCCGACGTAAAAAATCACTCTGTATACGCACGTTCTCGTGAAACGTGTTTGCTTTCGGGCATGGTCGAGCGGGCGCGCGCACGCGTTCGTTCGTTCGTCTATTAGAGTTCGGTAGACCGTCGGGCCGTCTCCCACGCGCGGCGGCTGCGCACGTGTGTGCAAATATAACCGTTCCGTAGGCGATTATCGCCGTCGTTCTATTTCGGGATCTCGCGATGCGACGACGCACCGTCCGCCGTTTCCTCGGCTTTGTCCGGGCGCACGGTCGGTCGCGCGCTGCGTATATCGACGGGTCCGCGGCGCGATGACTGACACGCCGCACGTAACGTCGCCGTACGGCCGCGCGTAGATCGTCGGGAACAGAATCGGCCGACGATGGCGAAATAACTCGCCGCCACCACCGCCGCCGCTTTTCTAAAGAGACTTTTTCGAGACGCGTCGATTTTCCCCGACGACGGTACGTATATAACAGCCCGTATTGTGTACGATTCGTCGTCGCGCGCTATATTCGTTCGCCGAATCTCGTTGCTCGCGTTCGGCGCGTTCACTACGCCGGTAATAATTACCGCGAACGGACGTCGCGTTATTTCGGAACGTTTTTCGCGGACGGGTACGCCGAGCACACTACACTCTCGGTACCGCTGTGGCGACTTCGTCGCTAATTCCATTCGTACACTTAAACATCGCCGATTTCGCGCCCCGTCGACGTCGATTCGTCTCATTCGCCGTGCCGTCCACGTGTCCGCGTACTGTGTAACCGTAATCGATTGTTTGTTTCGTCACGCGGTTACAACTATCCGTTTTCCGTCTCTTCAGATTTTAATTACTGCGCTTTCGTTTTCCATTCGGCTCACCAATTATCACACTAACGCGTCCACGTCGTTATCACGTGAAGCGATCGTCCGCACGTAACCACGGTACCATTATGCCCGTGGGACCATCGCGCCGCTTCGACGTTTATTATCTCAGTGAGACGGAAAAAGCTGTCGGTCGGACGTTTTAGTTGAACTAGCGTAACAATTTTCCGACAACAAAATGCGTTTCTAATGTCGCGTGTAAATCGTTTATAACGGTACACTTTCTCTGTTCATCCACTAGGTCACCATCGTACCGGCTAGCTATTGGTAACACGCGTATAATTCGAATAATTAACTAATTTTTTATCCGCGCCCGGTTACGAGATCCCGTTATTATTATTCGATTAAAAAGCGAATATATTTTTTGGGATATTATATTTTGAATAAAAATCGGCGCGGCCGTAATAATACGACCGAAAATGTTCGTTACGAAAAATCCGATTGTCCGTGCGTAGGGACACGTTCCGAAGAAAAACACGAGTTTCAATAGGCAAATGTCTGGAAAATCGGGTAAAAGAACTTTTACAAACCGCAATATCGTATTTCTAAATTATTTCGATATGTTTATAATAAAACGCGCGTAATTAACTAGCGTACGTAACATTGACGTAAATGTCCAAAGTTATAGATATAATAAATATATTTTAATACGACGTTTGTGAATGGTTAGTTGGAACGATAAAATTCGTACGTCGAATTGACTCGTTAGCGGAAAGTTCTTTGTTATTAATAAATAGCTTTCGTATACGTTGTGTCGATTTATTTTTGAATTTTTTTCGAAATTCCCTAACACTCGATTCCGACGTATGTTTATTACCCGTTAATTAAGAAATTACACGTTTCGCCTAAATATCGACGCTCCGTACGAAATATTCAAACCGATTTTCGAAAATATTTAATAACGACGGACGTTTGTAAAACTGTTTTTCGTTTCGAAATTCGACTTCGATTTCGACATTATTGAAGCCTTTAAAACTATACCTAATGTCCCTCAGAGATACGAAGAACGCAATAATTCTTGTCCCGTTCCATATTTCGTAGTATTTTTTCTAACTATCCTGACACTTCTTTGCGTTATAAAAAAATGTTTGCTAGCGACTACGGAAGAACATAACCGGACGTCAGCCAACGAGCAACTAGATTGATTTCGGCGGATGCGTTCTCTCGTTGGACGGCCCCGCGATAAACGTCACTAACGAAAGACGAAGTTTACTTTCGTTAAAGTTGTAGACGGCCGACGGCGACTAATCGTTTGGGGGACGTTTCTAATTAATTCTTCAAAAATAAATTCGTAACACGGCCAGTTTGTGTTTCGCGTAAAATTTACCGTTTTTAGTTGTCAAAGTATAAAACGAAAATCTAAAATAACGACGGTCGTAACGCGGGGCAACCGATAATTGTTACGAAAACAAACGTTTAAGCGGAATATTCGTTAATAAGAATTTTTAATAGGTGCTCGATAACCCAAAGGTATTCTCTAACAACAATTAACGAGCGAAACCGATCGACCGAATCGTACTACACGTACGTATATAGGTAAAAAAAAACGTACGTTATTATCGCGGTGAAAATGAACGCTACTTCGTTATATTGTTTTTCAAATTAACCGTACGATATTTACAAGGAGTTCTACTTTTTCGGCTTGCGTCGTTTATGACGGCCGTGTATCGTCCGGCTATTCGTTCGTTTCTCTGTTAAACCGTTATAAACCCGACAATATCAAAACGTGTACGGCGGCTACTAGTTACGGTGTACTAAGTCCGAAATATTCGATTAGTAGCGGAAACTATCGATTATTCGGAATATTTACACAAACGGCCGCCGTTTCGGATGTACCGGGTTCGAACGGAACGCGAAGCCGAAGGATTAATTTTTACAGCGCGCGATAGATTTTATCGCCACACTTATACGTCCGAACGACGACCGTAATATACTAAGTAGGTACAATACGCGCGCGCGCGTTTCGCGTTAAACCAATTATTTACGCCGTCTCTACATATTTATTATTACGTCGTATCGGATAGCTCGCTATAGACATTTCGTTTGTCGACTGATACGCGTATCTCTGTGAGCCGAGGCTTATACGAACAAGTGTTCGCGCGTGTTAAACGTTCAACGTCGATTCGATTAACTCGTATCGATTGTATCAAACTTGTTCGCCACGAATCGTTTGCGCCTGACGTTTTCGACTAACGATACATATCCGACCGAAACGCGGGACGCGAACGTTGTATCTACGTTTCGACGTGGTAATACCGGCGTAGCGTATTTATTCGATTATTATTAACGTTTGAACGTAGCTAAATCTAACGAGCTCGTAATACCCAAGTCGTTATATGAAAATTAAAAATAAAACGAGAGCAAAAACGGGTCGTTGTAGTTTGTATTACTTGTTTACACGCGCAAACCGGTGTATTTCACCGACAGCGTCGTTTTAAATATTTGAAACGTATTATGACGGAATTTTGGATCTCAAGGAGCGAAAATCGTGCACGTTTAATACGTATTAACTAACGGACGAATAGTAAAACAATTGTTTCGGGCTCGTCGATTTATTATTAAATTTAAATTGTACGAATAACGTATCGTTTTTAAACGTGTTTTTCAGAATTCTCAAACAATTACTTCCAGAACATGCTGAAAATACACAAAGGACTGAAAAAAAAGAAAAAAAATAAGAAAAACAAACACAAAGAAGAGGAACTCTTCAACGAAGAGGAACTTGAAAGATATCGCCGAGAACATCAAGAGGGAAAAGAAGCAGAAGGTGAAAAAGACGGTCTAGAAGAGTGGCAAAAGTTTAAAGCGATCACTGCCGGTATAGACGATGTGTTAAACAAAACAAAAGGGGACCTCGATCGTATTAAAACCAACAGTTTCTTTCAAAGGAAACCCACACAAACAGAACTAAAGGCCGCCGAAGATAAACTAGCAGCGGAAAAAAGGGAGAAATTAGAGGAAGAGGCGTGTTTGAGAGCCGAAGCCGAGGCTTTAAACGCCGCTAAAGCGGAACAGGAAGCGGCGGCTTGTGCGCCCGTTGACGAAGAATCGTCAGAAGACGAATCGGATAACGCTAATGACATTTTCGATACGTCGTATGTGGATGTTATTACCAGCGGAGAAGTAAAATTAGCGTACATACCAGAAAGCCCGACTGAAGAAAACTCGGGATTCGATCCATTTGACACTTCGATAGTGGACAAAGTTATCCAACCGAATCGGTCTAAGAAGAACCAAAGGTACATAAGTCTCGGGTGTGCGGTCGAAGTACTTTCGGGCAAGGAAGTCGATATCAATCCCGAAGTATTCAGGTCGACGGCTGTCCGGAAACGACCAAAGCCCGTAAATTTATTGTTAGAAAATGTCGACGACAAAACTCCGAACGTAAAACTCGCGGACGACAAACCGATAAAAACGTTACTCGACGACGATCCGGATTTGCCTACGGACGCGTTACCGTTAACAATAGTTACTCCGGTCGAGATTAAACCGCAGCCGATCAAAGAGGAAGGCGCCAAATCTCCTCAACAAGACATCAGTCAAATTATCAACGAGTTCGATACGCCACTTCATATAGCCGACACCGTAAACACACAGTTGCAGTTAGACGACGATATAGACGACGAGTTCGCTGCATTAGCCGCCGAGTCATTGTCCAAGTCGCCACTAACCGAGGACGTCGATCCGTTCGATACGTCTTTTGCGGATCATTTAGTGCCCGAAGCGAACAATCCGGACACCCGAAGTGTACAGGTCGACGAAATACTGACGGAAAAAGAATTTTTTCAAACCGTCAGGCCATTGAATGTAGAACACAGAGACTTGTTGGGTGGAAGTACAACCGATTTGTCCGTAATCGGGCACCATCCCATCGAACCCAATAATCCGACGTCGGAAAATACGCAAATCGACCCGTTCGATACGTCTATTGCCGAGGGTTTGTTACCTGGAAAGGGAGAGTTGAAATTACTGGAGAAGGAACTTTTGGAGGACACTAAGGCGCCTCGTAAGCGAATAATAATCGAAGAGGACGACGATTTCGATCCAAGGGCTGAAGAATTCGTGCGACCGGTCAACTTGAATCTAAAAGATAAGAGAGTGAGCATTCCGAAAGTGACATTCGCTTTGGAAAAGGATTTATTAACGGACGACCATCACGGTGAGTTGCACGTAGCGAAACCGTTAACGCCGTATTATCCGGAGGATCAACCAAACGAAGACGACTTCGCGATCGATCCATTCGACACGTCACACGTGAAACACGCGCCCGGGGAGGCGGAATTGAAACTGTTGGAGAGCGAACTGGTGGAAACCGAACCCAAGTGTACGGATATACTGACCGAAGAAGAATTTATACCTCACGTGTTGCACACACCAGTGAAACCAGAAATAGCCGTGCCCGAGGAAATCGACCCTTTCGACACTTCGTTTGCTAACGACGCTGCACCGAGCCAGACGGAAATAAAATTATTGGAGTCCGAATTTATTCATAAATAAACATGGCCAACCCGTTTCTGATCGAAGACGCTACGTCTACGTTTACCGATAGTAGTAACTCCTTCAACCCGTTCATAACTAACACATCGGCTGAGTTGGAATCCCACAATGATAATCCATTTTTCTCGACATTCGGCGCCGCCGACTCTGCTCAAGACAATACGAATCCATTTTTGGCGTTCACCCAAAAACCCGAACCAGCTCAGCCGGTGGCTGATCTCCTGGGTATTAACGAAAAATCCCAAAATATTTTTATCGAGGACGCGTTAAGAGCGAAACCCGCTCCGCCGAGACCGGCGCCGCCCAAACGGCCGCCGCCAAGACCAACACCGCCTTCACACGACGCCAAAGAACTCATTCTTAGCGTGACGGGAGAAATGGACGCCACTTCGTCGCATCTGTTGGACAGACTAGGAAAGACTCCTAGTCCAACGCCAATGAAAGACTTATTATCACCTAGTCCGACGCCAACTGCTGATCTACTCGGATATGAGGATCTTCAACCCCCGACGACATGTGAACCGATAAGCGTTCTCGACCAACAATTTAACATCATTGATCTTCCGTCAGGTCCGAAACCAGAAAGGCCGAAATTTCCACCGAAAATCGATTTTCTCATGGACGATTTATTAGCCGACGTGCCGATCGACGAAGGTATACAGCCTGTTGAAGGTTTAATGCAAAACATAACTCCGTCGATTCCAGAACATCCACCGACAACCGACGGATCTAAACCACCGTCGAGAAAATCTTCGAACGAGTTTGTGCCTACATTGAGGAGATTATCTCACGACGTAACCGAATCGAGGAAAATCATGCCCGATATAAGTAAAATATCGGATCGTAGGAAGTCGGACATTGGCCATTTCGCGCCCATATTGCCGTCGAGAAAACCATCTAGCCAAAGTGATCAGTTGCTGCTGGATAACATGTCCGAGAATGTAATTCGAGAAACTAACGAACTCGCGGACAAGTCAAGCGGCGAAGACATTATTGCCGGCGTACCGGAGAACGAAACGGCGAATCCCGAGACGATTCACGAGGAAAACGCGCAGGAGACGGTTGTCCCGTTACCGCGCGGCGAATTGAACGCTACGTGGGAGGATGAGGAAAACGGATTGGATTTCGATTCAAAACAGCGCGTAGGATCGGTCGACCAATTGAAAACGGCCGCGGACGATGTGGAACCGAGCCCGTGCGCGGACGATCCGTTCGAATCGGCGGCCAACGAAAACGTATCGTTCAATGTGTTCGACGCCTATACCGGTGTACCGCCATCCGACCAATCGGCGAAATCCGTTGACGCGTACGACGCAAAACCAATACCGCCCGTGCCCGATCCGTCGCCGTTCCAAGAGACGCCTACCCAAGGGACTTCATTCGACGCGGTATTCGAAGCCACCGAGCAAACGCCGGTCTCGCCGTTCGACGGGCAGCACGTTCCACAAACAGATAGCGCCCATCCGCCAGAAAGTACCGTACCCGATACACTTCCGGAGCCGACGATCGTCGACAACGACGCGTTCGACGCGTTCGCCGCGAAATTCGACGATTCGCGTAACGACGGTAACGCGTCCTCCAATCAAGCGTTCGACGCGTTCGGTACCGTATCGGGCGGTACGTTCGATAATTCCGCCATGGGGTTCGGAGTCGACGATAATTTCGATTCGTTCCTGTCGAAACATTCGTTACCCGCGGCCCCACAATCGACTCCGGCGAAAGTGACGAGAAATAATTCTGGGGAATCTTTGGACGAAAACGATTTCAACGTTTTCATAAGGTATTTAATTTATCGTACGCCCGTGGTAGTTTGTATCCGCCGTTGCGCCCTAAATTCGTTTCAGGCCAAAAACCGAAGCGGACCACACGGATCAGTCGGCTGTGCCTTCGATAGCTCCACCGCCAAAGGTACCTACTAGTTTGTTTCAAGACGCGACACCATCTAGGTTTAATCCGTTTGATCAGAACGAAGCTAATTATAAAAGCCAAGGTCAGTGAAATATTTACGATATTATACATTTCGGGTATACGGCACAAAACTGCCACAACCGTGAAACGTTTTTGTTATATATTTTACGTTAATCAGATACGTATCCGTCGCAAACGAATCCACAACGGACCGACTCACAAGAAACGCCACCCAGTCCGTTATTTGACGACGACGTCTCTCAACCGCTCGAGGACTTCCCACGCGTGCATTACAACGGCGACGGTTGGGCAATGGAGTTGAGGCAACCGAATAAGAAAAAAATCACCGCTCATCGGTTTTGGAAGAAAATATTCGTAAAAATTACTTACCAGGGGGAAAATCCTGTGCTACAATTGTACAATACCAAAGACGACAAAGATCCGTTCCAAGAGTTGCCGTTACAACCAAGCTATTCTGTGTCCGATATCGGTAAGTGGCGGTCAATGATAACATAACGATCGTCGGCGTTACAAACGGTGTACATTATTGAATATTGTGTTTAGGAGCCCAGCAGTACGACCAATATGGAAAAATATTCACCGTAAAACTATTGTACATTTTTTATAAAGAAAAGGCCGGATTTAGACCGGGCCAAGTGACAAAAGCTGAAAGGCTGACGAACAAATTGAGTCAATTCGCGGCTTACGCTATTCAGGGCGATTATCAGGGCGTCAAAGAATTCGGTAGCGATTTGAAAAAGTTAGGATTGCCGGTGGAACACGGGGCTCAAGTACGAATTTAACGTAATTTATTACTTAAAAAACGAAACGTTTACACCGAGTTGGCAATAATTACTTTACAGACTACGACGCTGTTGAAATTGGGTAGCCATTGTTTCGAAGACATGAAACAGTTTAGCGTGTGTATCGAAGAGGCCCTGTTTAAGCTTTCGGCCCATCGCGACAGAGCGCTGAATTATAAAGTGGAGGACGTGCAAATCACAGCGATCGACGAACTGTTTGTCGATCAAAATTCACAGGGGTCGGTATTGAAACAGATCGCTCGAGTCCGTCTGTTCTTCTTGGCGTTCATGTGCGGTAAGCTCTTCTATACAGAGAGGGTAATTTCGTGTGCGCGAGTCGCGCATTTTGTTCACGCCGTCGATTGTTCCAGGGATGCCCGATGTCGAGTTGGGCGTAAACGATTTAGTTCGCCAGGGCAAAGAAGTGGTCGGACGGCACGATATTATTCCCGTTGTCACCGAAGAATGGATTCGTTTAGAAGGGGTCGAGTTTCACAATTGCGTCCAACAGGACGAATACGAGCGAACGAGAACGATAAAGTAACCGTTAGACGTTCGCGGTCCATTCGTAACGCGCGCGTCATTTTTCGTTTTAACCGTTTCAGGTTTAAACCGCCCGACGCGTGTTACATCGAGTTGATGAGATTTAGAGTCAGGCCTCCCAAAAACCGGGAACTTCCGTTGCAACTAAAAACGACCATGTGCATTACTGGGAATAAGGTTCGTAATTTTCGTGGCGACGTTTATCCGAAGAGCAAATATATATATATATATATATATATATATATACATTCATATACCATACGATACGAATAACGCGGACATTTTCAGGTGGAACTAAAAGGCGATGTGCTCGTTCCCGGGTTCACTAGTAGAAAATTAGGGCAAGTGCCTTGCGAAGACGTAGCCATAAAGTTCCCGATACCGGAATGCTGGATATATTTGTTCAGAGTAGAAAAGCACTTTAGATACGGGTCTGTGAAATCGGCGCATAGGAGGTAACGTTAATTAAACATTAATTCGTCGAGCGCGACGTAGTACGTTCACGACGTTCGCGTTTATCGTGCGTTCAGGACCGGGAAGGTGAAAGGCATCGATCGATTCCTCGGTACGATGGACAATCTCGAACCTCATCTAATTGAAGTGACGTCTGGTGAAGCCAAGTACGAACATCATCACAGGGCCGTAGTGTGGAGAATGTCCAGGTTGCCAAAAGAAGGACAAGGTACAATATCGTTTTGTTTTACAGGGTATTACCGAATAACTTTTAGAGTGTACGTCTCGGCTATTTAGAATAGAACTTAACCGATGGAATAAAATATCGATTAGGAAATATAGCTAAAATAATAATAATAATAATAATATACGAAATTTGACGAAACAAAAACGAAAAATAATAACAAGTAAATTATAATGAAAACCGATAGACTGGAAAAAATTGGCAATACGTGTTTATATATTTCAGTTGAAACTGTGTTTCTAAAGATCACCGTGATAGAAACCATAATCATTTAGATTATAGATAAATGATAAAAAATATATTTATAATAAAAATAAAAGATAAAAAAACCTGTTCGGAAAACGATTATAATGTATACAAAGAAAGGAGTGTAAAACGATTGTATTACGAGTAACAGTGAGATAATGAAACTAAAGTAAGGAGGAAATAATAACGGGAGACGAAGGCTGTTAATTTGTTATCCTGATTATGATACCGAAAACGAGATGAACTATTTTCGTTAAAAAGGGATAAATCAAAGCGAGGAATTTTAATTGGGGACGATAAACCTATTATAATTGGACACCCAAGAATCCGCAACATCATTACCAATAATGGTTAGGTATTAGGTATAAGATTTCAATATGAAAACCCTGATTAGAAATATGAAAAAGGACCCGGCGTGTTTGGAGATATATAACAATATGAGATAACGACGTTAAACGAGGAGGCAGGTTAGGATAGATTATTCATTATATAATACATCGTCTTAATTTCTCTCCTTTTACAATTCCATGTCCTGACACGCTCCGTCACAAACTGATCTCGAATGTTTAGCAACATAAACGATCTTCTCTCCTTCCACCATATGTATTTCTGGTATCGCTTTATTTCTCCTTCAATCTCCTTTCGCCCATGGTTCTAGGATTTCAACCTGTCTAGATGTTTAACAGTCTCCATTTCCAGACTACATCATGCCCATAAGCTCCTCTTTAATCGCTTCTGTCGCCTCTCCCTTAATTCCTCTCCTTTGTACATCTTGCGTTCTGGCGAAGTCGTATGTGACCTCGTCCACATTTCCTTCGCTCGCCCCATTCTATTTGCTCCCAGATTGTCTCTCCTCTCCTATTTACGTTTCCTAGTGTACTCGTCCTTCCGGGATTTAAACTCAACACTCACCTTCTCAACCTCGCGTCATTGTTTTCATCATAAGCGTAGATTTCTCTTTTTGTTCGTCATACAAATTATTGTCGAATTACGATAGAATTATTCGTAAAAGTTATAAAAAATCAAATTTCGAGAAAAATTCAGGAATTTAGGAATTTTATGACGAAGAGCGTTACAAGCGTAACGAGACGTTCGGCAATATAAACGGGGAGGCCAACTGAGGAACGTTATAAGAATGATGGGAAATAAAAGGCCATAACAGACCGACAAATAAAAACACGGCAACAATAATACCGTATTCGATTTCGTCTTTTAACACTTCTTAGGGGCATACACAACGCATAACCTCGTGTGCCGTATGACTCTGACATCGTACGATCAGGTTCCCGAGGAGCTGGATAAATATTGTTACGTAGAATTCACGATGCCGACAACTCAGGTTTCACACACCACGGTCAGGTCGGTGTCGATCGTCAACAGCGAGAAAGACGCCCCACCGGAAAAATACCTGCGACTGATGGCCAGACACGAGTACAGGTGCGTTACCGTTTTTCCGCCGACATTCGTGCGCCGCCTACGGACGTGTAAGATACGTTTTGCTCGAAATTTCAGGGTGGAAATCGAGCACATACACGGGGAAGTGGAAGAAAACCCGTACTTGGCGGCCACTGCGGTACCGAGGACCCCGCAGCCTACACCGGCAACGAAACCGCCACCGACTGCCTCCGACAGCGATTCGTCGTCTTAATAATAACGTTTCGACAGTAAATATCCCAATAATCGTCGCCAAATACGCCGTACGTTACGTCGCGTTTAATGGTTTTCGGCGTTTTGTTTTTTTTTTTTATCGTTCCGATAGATCCCGCGATTCCCTTCAATTACAATTTATTAACGACCGTTTTTTGTGACAATACATCACGTTTGTATATTTCATATATCGTATAAAATTCGTTTCGACGAAGTGCAATTACACGTGTGTGACCGATATCGTCGCGGAATGCGCACGTACTTAAAGAAAACACCCCCAAACAATCAACACACTCTGCGTGCACGGAAGCTAAAATCCGCCAGTCTTATCGACGCGCGTAATTCGATTAATTTTCGGACGGTGAAGTGAACAAATACGAACTCCGGCCGATTTCCTGCGTATTTCGGCGAACCTTCCGTTGCCCCGGGTTCGATATGACAATGACGTAAACGTCGTGTATTACTTCGACAACGTATCGCGGCGTATTTCTCGCGAACCGCTTTTGTATTTAAACGCTTAGCGTACGTATCTCGTACATTTTCGCCGGCGATTCACCGCATTAGAGTGTATATATTAACGAGGTTTGTTCCGACTCCGCCCGTGTCATACGTGTGCCATAAATAACCCGTTAAGCGCGCTCGTAATTGCAAAATCGTACTACGAATAAAAATTAAAATAAAAATTAATAAAATTACTCGACGAATAAAAATTTATTTTACGGTTATTTATGAATATCACTATATATATATATGTGTGTGTGTGTGTGTGTGTGTATGTATTTATAGTACTATTCGCGTTTATCACGCTATCCGAAATATTATTCGTTACGAGTAAACTATTTACAAAAAATAAATACTAGAACTACGCTATTTTGTTCGAAAATATCACTTTGGAACTCCGGACACATAAACACGGCTGTTGCCGTACACTTTATTATGCAAACGTACGAACGGTTTTCCGTTGATTATCCGACTTCGTTATGTCGTTTTATCAAACTCGACAACGAACGTAATACGACGAGCGATTATACCCGAAATTTCCTAAGAATCGTCGTATTTAAATACGCTTATACGAAAACAAAACGAACGAACTTCCGTTCGCTATAAATATCGTACGGCTTACTACGGGAACATAAAACAAAACTAATAAAATTACGACAAATCTATTTATAATAAACTATCGTAGGATAATATTGAATATAACGGTTTATTAATTATAACCTAAAAACGTGTATACAGTATTTTTGACGGGGACACGTAATTTTTCGAAAACGTTCTCGATAAATTAAAAAATTTTTTTCGACGTAGCTAAGTGTTATAATAAACACACACACACATATATATATATATGAGACTTATAATTATGTAGTGTTAAACGATTGTAACTGAACTTAATTTAACGGTATCTTATGTGCTAAAATCGAATGAGGTTAGTTTTGTTAATTATCCTACGAAATGTATAAATTATTTGTGTTTTTTTTTTGTTGCATATCACGTAGCTAACGAATATGTTTTTTGTTATTCGTAAGAAGTTAAGATTATTAAATATATTAATATTATTATATAAATTTGATTGTTACGGTTAAGATCATAAGAATTTTCCTGGATAAATGTCGTAAGTTATTTTCTTTTCAAATTACGATAAAAAAAAATATATATATATACCGAAATTAGTATAGGATAGACACGTTACTCTATCGATTAATTACATAACGATAATAATAATGATGATAATAATAACACGAAATTAATGTATTTTAAGTTATTCGCCTTAACCAATATCGATTACGTACGGACTTATCGAGGCATAGTTGGATTTTAAATAAATAATTCCTTAGAAACTGTTATACTTAGGGTACATCAAAATAATTTGACATTTCGGACGTATGTAGGGATAAAAATAACTATCTTCGTAAATACACGCGTATAATATAATAATATCATGTACCACACTCAAAATATATTGTGATAAAAGATTTTAGACGTTCCGTTTAGTATAATATAACATTAAATATATTATGTTTCGTTATCGTTTTTGTTTGTGTTTTTTTTTCGTTATATTTACAAGTATTAAGTTTAATTCGCTTAATACATTACAAAGTTTTTAAAAAAATTTTAATCGAAAAATGTTCGCGCGATCAAATAAAATCACGTCACTTCGATTTCGTTATAGGAACGACGCCTATATATAATAAATAATTTATTACTGTTGATTTATTGTTTATTGTTTTTTTCAGAGCTTTAACTATTTCATAGTTAACGATTATTATTTGACTATTATCTAAATTATTATTATTCTCGTAAGAATCAACGGATTCCACTCTTGTGTAAGAGTCAGTTTAATGTAAAGTATATTTTGTATTTAGTTCAGTGAAATATGTTAATTTAAGTTCACATATAATGTAATAATACATTAAGTTTACAAATACGCCATCATATATATATATATATATATATATATA
>JAIPRN010004475.1:0-14803 GCA_025469175.1 Geopemphigus sp. TES_GeoC_2020
AGTAGTAGTAGTAGTAGTAGTAGTAGTAGTATTAGCAGTAGTAGTATTAGTAGTATTAGTATTAGTAGTAGTAGTATTAGTAGTAGTAGTATTAGTAGTAGTAGTATTAGTAGTAGTAGTAGTAGTGGAGCTGTTGCCATCGTGCTGCCGCACGCACGAATCGTCACCAAAAACGGCACGTGGAGGAACCGACGACGTTGTCGCGCTGTCGACAAAAGTTTATGCATGTGCGCACGAAACCCGTTGCCCTACCATCGTATTTTTTATAATGCATATCCGAATGAATAACACGTGCCGACTCGCCGTCAAATGTAAATATATATGTATATATATATATATTTGTGAGACTTTCTTTTGACGTAACGTTTGCAAATAAATAAATTTTTTTTTGGACGATTCAAAAATAGTACGTATACATCGAGGTATTTTTCGATACGTATATGTTTCACTATAAAGAAAAAAAAACTACGACAATTTACATTTGTCTTGACCCTAAAGTTTATCAATCACCGCGTCTTAACGTTTAAATTATTTATGTATTCGTTCATTGTTGATTACTATTACACTATGATCTATGTACCACGTCTTGATACAACGACAGTAAGCAAATAAGTTATATTTGTTTTTATGTATTATCGGGCATACAATATATATATATATATAATATAGGTTGGAATTTATTTAATCTTAAGTGTGTGTTCCCAATATATTAATTTTTTTGTTTTAAGACACCATAATTATCTTATCTTCTATTAAAAGCTTTACATAAATAATATTTATTACATGGTTGGATCATCTTGACAGGTTTCGGCTAATTTACTTTAGACTAATTTAAAATGAAAATAGAACACGGGGTATATATATATATATATTTTTATTTTAACGTTGCACAGCACAGCTGTAGTTTTAATTGGTATTTTCAAAACGGGCGTGTGAGTGATTATTCACTTAAGCAGGTGGAATTATATTTTAATAGCGTGTCTGCGTATATATACGTGCATGTTTGCGTCGGAATCGAAGTACACATAAACAGTGGATGGGGAGGGGAAGGGTAAAAAGAGAAATGATATATACCAAGACAGGATACACGATAAAGTCTGTAGTCGTGAGTTAGTCATATAAACAAGACGCTGTAAATTTGTTTTTTAAAACTATTCGATTATATTATATAGTCAATAATATTTTGAAAAAAAAATATCTCCTCGTCTACAAAACGATTAATTACGACGTACATATGATTTTATATTCTATTGAAATATTACGTTATTCCCCGAATTCAACGACCTTGGTTGAGATACGTCAGCAAGTGAAATAATCGTTAAATATTAAATGGATTTTTGAGTCGACACCATTTTTTTGTTGTTATTATTATTATTACTATTTTTTTTTGTTCAGGCTACAACGAAAAGCCTTTCCATTAATTTATAATATCAGCATATAAATGACAGTCTGTATATATCACCGACCAACTACAATGAAATAGACACATATACAAGAGAAACGATTTACCATGATAGTTATAATATAGTATAATGATTTTCGAAACACTACCTACTATTCTTTTATTTTTTTTTTTAATGTCATTACGGTCTACGTTTTAAACACCGTACAAAGAGTATTAATTATATTTCACTCTATGTATACCTTTTTAATATCGTATTATTCATCGTACGAAGAACACGTGAACACGTTTTAATTACCAAGGTTCGTTCTCGCATATAATAATAATTGTTCATTATATATATATATAGTCCATAACCCCATAAATATTTCCTGTACAAAGCGTGTATATGCATTTGTATGTCATTCGTTTGAACTCAATATCGTGATGGCCCCTTATAATGTTAAATACGGAATTTTGATTGTTCAAAATCGGGTTTTAAGTCGCGCACATTGTTATATACATTTGTATACCGTGTCCGAGTAACAAGACGATGGTTGAAGCGAAACAGTATCATAAACTTGGAATCGGTCACATCCTCGTTACGTGTATTTGCATAACACACAAGCACGCACGCACGCACATAAATATTCTATTAAAATATCGTAAAATGTATAATAGAATATTGAACGACACGGCTTGTTCGGTAGAGCCGTATGTGTTTGTAAATGTCCCCAGCAAATGTTTATATCCACTTTATGACTGTGTCATTTCCGTATATAGGACTTCGGTACAAATTCGATTATATTTTCTATTCGCGACGTAGGTAGGTGTACAGTGCACGGACATACAATAAATACAACGGAGGTTAAAATTATAGAACGTGGAAAAATGAATTATCGTTCGTTCGCTGGGGGGGAGGGGCGCTTTTCATTTTAATTTGGTTTTTCTCAATAATTATTTGTATTTGAATCGAACGTGATTTTTTTCTCTCGGGATTCCGAAAAATATATTTTACGCATCACCTACGGTAATAATATTAATAATAAACATTTAATTAAATTAAATTTACTAAATTTTATAATACATCGGTATAATATATGGAAAACTATTACACTGAAGTTATGATACTCTGCCCGATGCATTTACGCGTATCGTCAGCCGCACGCTTATTAAAGATAATTTAGAAAGAAAACTTATGACCTGATTTCACTGAAATTAACAGTCATTTTAACAAAATATCCTACGCGATACATATCGTTCTGTATACATACATGTAGATATATAGTGCCTTAAACGTAGTTCCATATTACATTACATCAAAAATGATTAATGATTAATCTGTTTTTTTATGCCTTACGTTCGGGAATTTATTTTCTTTCTTTTATTATTTTATAACCGAGATCATTTTTGTTTAAACTAAATGGAGAGGGCCATAATCGTAAAACACATCATAGTAACATATACATTAGGTTCTCAGTTCGTTGGTTTTTTTCGTTTGTGATTTCGAACCAAGGACGTTGACGTCCATCCAATAGCCGTCCGTGACAACTAATACGTGTACGTTCAATACTCGAATCTCGTGTTTGTTGTTATGTAGTCGTGTGCAACTTACGTAATTATTGATTTTTATTGCAATATTATTTGTTGTTAATGGCCGAAATGTTAAAACGCAAACTGGATATGAAATCGAGGACATGAAAAATAGAATCGTTATTTTGACAAATTTTAGGTTAAAATGTTCCTCCACTCCCGCCTCCAATGTACAAGGTAGTAGCGCGCGACGAATATTATTGTTAATTTTTGACGATAATAAATTATTTCCGATAAAAAAAAACGAGAAAATTAAAATAAACACATTTTGTAACTCGAGTACATAATGTAATATTCGTATGAAGAGCAGGTGGAGGAGAACGAAGTGAGTGGGGATGAGCACAGCATGGTCTCCTTCACGGTTTGTTAGCTCCATTGCAACACGATATTACTTATTGTTGCACTATTCGAAAAAATGTTCCTGTATTCATTGTAGTCCATTGTTAAAACTCTCATTTGAATAATAACAATATTATACACAAACGACGCACTTGTTTTTATATTTATTTTTTTTTTTAACATCAAAATAAATCGTACGTTTAATCCAAATACGTGGCTTAGTATTCCTACGTGTATGTAAGATCAGAGACCGACTTCGGATAATTTCAATGCAAAATAAAATGAACGATATGGACACAAAATTCTTTGGGTCCTGCTTGTAGATTTTTTTCATATTTATTTTTATTATGAAAATATCAACGGTTTTGGTACGTCAAAAAAAATGTCCATTTAAAAGTAGCTATTTGTTGTTAAAAATAATGTACAATAGTTGTCCTTTGTCGGTGCCAAATTATTGGATTTTCGCACGAAGAGGACTAAAATGACCATAAACATCATCAATAATAAATTTTATTCCTTTCTGCCTTTCTCCCTCAAAAGTAGCTACAAGCTGTGACATTTTTTCATTCCCTAACACAATGAGTTACTATACTCAAAGATAAATTGAAATGGAAATGAATTAGTTTGGAGTTTCATTGCCGTTGTTGTGCTCACACTGACACGTCGTCGATGTAACCATGACGTGAAAATAAAAATAATTTATATTCAGTTTTGATATTATAAAGAATTTTTTCTACGAATACAAGAACTACGAGCATTGTTCGGTCTATATTAAATCCCAATGAGTAATAACTGATGTTTTTTTCAATATCTCTACTAATATTGAATTACACGTACAATATTTTGTCGTTGTGTTTGATTTGAACTTCAATCCACAATTTTATTACGTTATTTATTATTTTATCAGCAATTGTGCAATATCGTAAACAATATTGTTTACGCAACATTTTCATATAGTTATATGAAAGCGATTTATATTCAATTAAAAAAATTTATCCAAACCAATTAAATGATCGTGCATTGTATTACAAAATCAAATAATGTACACTATATGAATTATGTTTCTTTAGATTTGTACCTAAATACGTACACACGAGTAATTAACGTAACTTCGTGATTTATGCGTATAATATATCGTAGATATATTATATTGTTGTTATATAGAATTCTGATTAACCTTTGTCGAATACGATTACGGTTTTAATTGCAATCTTAGAATTTGCTGAAATCGAATAAAATGACGTTCCGGGAATGAAATTTCGAAAAGGATATGATGATTATTTGACGTAAAAGCAATAATAATATACCGGAATTAATGGAATTATCTCCAACGCGCGGGTATGCTTGAACTTTTATCGTTGCATTTCGTTTTCATAACCACGTACGCCGCACAATCGGACTGAACTAAATTATCGTGAGCTTAGGAGTGTTCGAATTGGAATATTTTGATGAAATACATTTCCATTATTTATTAACATAATCGGGAAACGTAATACCCGAGTATATCTCTATACATTCTACATATTACATATAACGATTATGTGACGTACCCGTCGTGTTTAAACGATGAATTTGTTATGTCATTGTGAAATATTAATAATCGATTGTTGACGACGTCACGTATGTAATTTATATCTATATATTATGTTTGACAATCATACATAATATATATTATATATTATGCTTGACAATCGTTCATTTAAAAACGAATTATTGAATTATTATTTTTATTATTATTATTATAGTATTTCGTATTTAGGAACGATTTATTACGATATTATACTATTTTTTTTTATGTTCGAAATAAAAATTTTTCATATAAAATAAAATATATATATTAATATTAATGATAATACAAATAATGATGGTGTATTTACAATTATCGAAATTGTCGTGTTAAATCGAATGAAATAATGTTTGGTATATAGCATGAAAAATATTTCCCATAATGTGTAGTAAATCTTACAAGCATGTATGACATTTCGTGTTTAATTGGTTTTGTTTTGTCGTTGACTTCGTTATGTTCAACAATTATCGTCGAACGTATTTAAATTCGCTTATCTTTATTTATAATAGAAATAGATTGGGTAATTGTTGTTTTTGTATTCGAATACGTTATTGTATAAGATGTAAAAAATAACGTATACTCTAAAAATATTGAAAAAGCAATGTCATATTAAGAGGACGCCTTTAAGTGAGTTAAATACAGGAATACACGTTTTGCCAATGCAAATAGCGCGTGGGGGAGACATTCATTTTGTTCAAATGTTCTTCTCGTCAGCAACGGTTACCGGTAGTTGCAACATATCTCAAGTTCTCTTTCTCTCTCTTTTCTCATCGACAAGTGTGTATTAAGTAACGTAATATTGTGTCCGTAAGCTGTTATAGCGTTTAAAAAATTAAAGAGATTACCAACGAAAATAGTTTCTCTCGAAATATTTCGAATAACGAACGTTCAGTGGAAAAAATGAACACGCTGTTATTGTAATAATTACTTCATTCCCGGCTAGCAGCACTCCACCTCCGCTGTAACAGCCGCCGTCGACTCCCCTCGGGGAACGACCTGAAACGTCGGATTCTCAACAATAGGCTTGTTTTCATGTGTCCACTAAACTCTATAGGATACCCTAAAATTCATTTTCCCATTGAAACGTCAGCGCATTCCGCGTTTATTAATGTCCTATTCAAAAGATTTAAACGTGGTCCGCTGTCGCCTCTCGTACCAACCATACGTACATACAAAATAATATATGTATCGGTTCCGATAGTAATAACTTGTACAAGAAAATATTTTATAAATAAAAACGTCTGTATCAAAAATGGTTTCCAAACGGAAAACAAAAAAAATAAAATCAAACGGGTGTGTGTGTATGCGTGTATATGTCGCATAAACTATATGATGTGTGTTATACATTTTCATTTTTGGCACGCGGAGACGGTGGTTTTTGTGCGGACGTGCGGTTTTCGCGCGACCGAGGTAAACGTGCGACGATGTCGGTTTAATAGACCTGTGGATTTACGAGAGACACCTGCAGCTGCTGCTACTGCTACTGCTGCTGTTGTGATGCGTCGACATTGCCATAGTTAAAATTTCTCTCCACGTCGCACCGCCGTTTTATACGCGTATCGTACATATAACATTATACATATGCACACACACACACACACACACACACACACACACACACACACAAGCGTGTGCACGTTATATGACTTTTTATCCCCCTGGATATTTGGTTAGGCTTCGTCGTTCGTTTTTTAATTAATTCGTTTTCTATACGATTGGAACGACGGTACCGTCGACGGGTGCGTGTTCGGCCATCAAACGAATCACGAGCGCGTACGTTCCCTCGGAACGCTGCGGGGATTGTAAACAAATACGTAAAGAGGCGGTCGGGAGACGAACCACCAATCGAGCGAATCTTTATAATATAATAAATACTCGCCCTTGTCCGACGAAAACGATCGTGTATTATTCGTTTACGAAACGGTCATCGCGTTATTACCGATTAACGTGACCGGTAAAGATATTTTGCGTTACATGTGTTATTGACATTACGATTATGTCCGGGGCGGTCGACCGCACGCGTTTATCAGCGTGTAGTGATTTTGTCCTTAAACTACTCGACATTGCCGACATGTTTTCGTGTCCACGCATTATCGTACGAAAAATAAGTCATAAGCACATCTCGTTCGGATGGACGGTAAATGATGTGTGCGTCGGTGTACGCGTTCGAATCGTTCGCGTGGTGCTTTTGTTAATCATCGCGTGTTCATCGTTGGACACGAGCCATTTTTGAGCGAAAATTGCTACAATAATAACGACAGGACAGCCGTACCGTTAATATCTTGTAATGTCCGGATTATCGTCGTGTGTAATATACATGTAAAATAACCGAATGTTTGTATTTGGAGTTTCGTGAATTATTTTAAAGCGAATCGAACCGTCGCACGCTCCTCGTCCTCGTCTTACTCTGACATCGCGATCTCCGTAGTATATCTCGTGAGAAATCTATCATAATCGTTGTTTGCTGCGCTTCATTCGTATTAATAACGTATAATTATTATTGTTGTTGCCCGTGCACTGCTCGAACAACGGATGCGCGGCGCGCGCTAACAAATTGATATATCGTAATCGTGCGAAAGAAACACGTCGGAATGATTGGATGTTCCAAACGATCTCTTCGTGCGTATTGTCCGAATGCGATATTTTGATACGATTGTTCGCACGCGATTAATTCTGTACTCCGTTCGATTTGGACGCGCTGTAGCGTTTTATCATCCCCGGGTTTCGCCCGAAATATACGCAGACTTGGGTTTCGTTCCTTCGAAAATAATAATATTCGTTACAAAATCACGGTCCGCAGCCCGGTTAATTGCCAACACGGACGACTCAACGGTAATAATATTTTGTTGTATTTTGACGGCCATCTTGGCATAAACGTGGTGAGTCACGGATACGACTTTCGCGAACGCGCAGACTCTTTTCGTAGCATCATGGTGTACACACAACCGGCCGTTTCGTCGTCTCTCAACAGCTGGGCGACGAATAAAACGAATAAAACGGAAACGCGTTTGGATATTTTACCCCTCGAAAACGTCGTAATTTCGGCGCTACAACTAAATTACGACATGTGTACGTAGCGACCGAAGTCGCTCATTTATAATTTCTAACTTGTATTATCGTATACGTATATGTCGTTCGTATTACGTTGGAAGCACACGTTACACTGTATCAACTCCGTACATGCGCGCGTACGTATTACACACACACACACACACACACACACACACATATATATATATATGTGTGTGTGTGTGTGTGTGTGTGTTTCGATGTATGCGGGTTCATTAAACAAGAATTTATGTAGACGGCCGGGTGAACTACAATGGACGTGTAACTAGCGCGTAGTTGTGTGTGTGACTTAGACAACAAACACGACACCATCAGCAGCAGTGTCGTCGTCGTCGACGTTGCGCTGTTATACGACGATGATAATCTTAGCCTATTGAAAATTTAGTCAATTCACGCGTACGTCCGTTCGTCCGTTCGTCTATCCGTTCGTCCGGCGGTACGTCGGAAATATCGATATGTTCCCCTTCTCCCATGCCCCTTCGGGCGGTGGTGTTCGATCACTGACCGTGCGCTGTGGACGACGTCAAATTAAGTTTCTTCCGCGATAACTAAACGATTGATTCGAGAACCGACCGACGATTTGCTCGAAATAAGTTCCCACGGCGCGACACGCGTGCTCCGTAGAGGTAGGTAGGGGCGGCCGACTACCCAACGGGTAATGCGGAGGTGTTTTTGTTTTATGTACGTATTACGAATAAGCGCAGTGGTAAGCAGCGAAACGGCGGACGGTTAGGACGAAAATCGTTCGTTCGCCGCTCGACGAATGTACGAAAACGAACCACCCACTCTATTACTGATCGAAATGGCGTATAGGATTCGTTTTACTCATAAGAAAAGCACGACCCGCGATATACAGTTCGTCTAGCTGGCGCACGGCACATTTCGCGATTAAATAATACCGCGCAATAGTCGTAACGTAATAAATGTTTGTATTATGTAGTTGCTCGACACGACGTAATCAACCGCGGTAACGTTTAATGACATGGAAATCGTGTGCGCGTTATATTATTATACGCATACAACACATACGGCGGTGGCAGCGACGTTATTTCCGTGTTCCTTCACTCGGTCTCGACAGGTTTTTTTTTAATTTCGAAAAAATAACGATTCCGGTTCGACGTTTCTGACGACGACCGTCTTCCGCCATATGTACGACTGCCCGTACGTTTCTTTGTTTACCAACGATTCGGTTTTGTGACGCGCGTTACACTGTTTTCAATATAATCGAACAAATCATACTTATCCGGCGAGGGCGGCGCGACGTGTTGTTTTCTCACGGACTCACCACTGCGCGCGGGGCATTTGATGCACCATCACGTCCATTTTATTGGAATTCGTCGTTAGAGCGTAAAATTGATTTTTTCCTTTTTTTACCAAAAAAAAAAAACTCATAATAATCGTTGATTATAAAAACTAGTAACAGTTTTTTTCGCCTCTCCGAATTTCTCGACAATTACGCAGAGCGTATTCAAAAGTCTATTTTTAATGTCTACGTTGCAGCTGCAATGCCACACAAACTGCCGAGCAAATCATTTTGTATATATTCCAATTTTTGTTCGTTCGTTCGTTCGGTATTATTATTATTTACGAAATCGTTTACAAAACCCTTTGTCGACGCAGCCCTTTCAGCCTGATCTACAGTTTTGCGGTACACTCGAACGGTTATTAGGTCGCTCGCTGATGACGAAACAGCAGATGTGACCGACATGTGCGCGGCATTGGTTGGTGTCGGCGGCGGTGGTAGAGGCGGAGAGCTTTTTCGGTGACTCATGTTGTTTCGACCACTTGCATTTGACGTAATTAACGCGGAATTCGTAGCAACTAAGTCGACTGCCTCTTATTAGATAATACGTATGTATGAATGATGTAAACAATTTCCAACGCAAAAATTTTGCGATTTTGAAGGTCACCCTACCACCTCGGCCAATACAAAGCGGGGTTGAGATATTTAGCGTCTGTACTATTTTCGGTGCTTGTCCCGTTATCTACTACGTACTATGACGTCTAAAATTTAACTTAGAACTTGTCGTGCTTAAAGTTTATAATATTTCTAATAGATATTAAGTTACTAAACGACAGAGTGATTACAATAATTGAAATTGCAGCGTCCCGAAATGATTCGTAATTATCTATAAAATAAATATTAAAGTATTTCGCTCTAATCTTTCCATGGCAATAAATAATTCGTCACGGCAGGTACATATTATATATTAATTTGAATAAATCTGTCGTATTAGCGTAGTGAGTGAACGTTTTTCGGCTTTCTAATTTGACAACCCGTTTACAAAATTATAGAATTAGAAAACGATACCTCTCGGCGCAATTAATTTTTCACGTTTAATAATGCCAGGATATTTTAACGGGGACGAATCAATTTCGCATTTCTATTTAGTATATGAGAAAATACTGTTTTCATATTTCGAAACAGAAAAACACCGTTCGTTTTGAAAAACTTCGTGAAAGCTGGGTCGTCAAACACACTTCAAATACAATCGTAGTGAATCCCATTTCATTTGTTTTTTTATGAAATAAAACACCGTAAGAACCGAAAACGATTTGTTTTCGAAATTAACTTTTTCGAGCCGTCATGTATTTCGAGGGTGATTCGTTGAATAATACGAACGGCATCGATTTAAACGTTTCAGATGCTCAGCGGCAACAACTAACCATTGCCGCATAAATGTGTTATGGTTAAAAATATCGTTGATAAAATCGTATTGGAACTAGAAAATTCAAGAATACAAATCTATACTTGTGTCGATGGTGGTCACGATGAATGTGGTAAACGATTTCGTCAATCTGTTTCGACGGTATAAAAATCACGACAAAACGACGGCCAAATAGAATTAACGCGCTTGTTTTTCGCAAACGGTTTTAACACCTTAGCGTTACCTATGGACACGAACAACGAAAAAACGAAAAACTACAACAACCGCGTAAAGCCATCCGTTATTCGTCCTAAATTAATATTAATGACGGTAACATACGTCGCGATGCACTTTGTATACTTTACTTCGGGTGTATGTGTGTGTGTGTGTGTGTGTGTGTGTGTGTGTTAGTGGGTGGGAGAGGTTGCTTTTAATACGTCGGGTTAAAATAACACACGCCATTACAATGTGTATCAATAATAGTATACAATTTTGTTTCGAATGTTTCTATGGATCGGTGGTGGTGGTGTTGGTGGGGATGGGTAGAGAGGAAGGATTGAAAAGTGGCTCGCGTTGGTAATTCTCGTATTTTACGTCCGGAGCATAACGCGTTTCGTTATGATAAACTGCCCATAAACCACCCAATGGAGGCAAACATTCTCCGCGAGATTTGAATAGACTATTACAAACGTTGTAAAAACGCGTTTTACGACGTCGCCCCTCGCATTATTTATAACCATACGAAAATACTTCGGTAGCTTTTATTCAAACTCCCCCACCGCCGCCACTGCCGTCGCCGCTAACCGTCTCGACTCTTGTTATCCGCCATTTTTTCCTTCTTATTCTTTTCACCTATTTTCGCGTCGTGTTTTACGCCAGTTTTATTTTCAATTTAAATTTTATACGCGTTTTCGTACATATACAGAGCGCATAAGAGGTTCTTACAACGTTATATTAGAAATCGTGTGCACAAAATAAAGACACCTTGACCTTAATGTTATTCGACGATAACTTGTTAATAAAAAACACCGAACAACTATTTTAATAATACACGAATAAATTATACGCTCCATAAACGGTATTAAAGAATCTGAGATATGATTAATCAATAACGGGGAATAAAAAATGTTCGTAAATTTGTATAAAATAATAATTATTTTTTCAAAACTTAATCTGTTCTGATAACCTCATTAATTATACAAACCCAGTTTGGTGGTAGGCTCTATTATATTATTTATTAAACGCGATAAAGACAGAAATCGTAGCTGGAAACCGTTCAAAGTATACTTATCTACTTGGCAGACTCGCGTTGTGTAATTAACTAGAAAAGTTTTTACGAAGTCATTAAAATTATAAATATAATATAATAACGATGATACGGGGGATTTTTTTAACGAGGTTAAAATATGTTTAAGAAATATATAATTATCGAAATTAATATCTGATTAATAAACTATAATACGGGTTTAATCAATATTCATTAAATCTAAAGCAATATGTAATGAATTATTTAAGTTCATTGAAATCGTTTTTTAAATTAAAAATATATTATATATGTATATTGTGATAGCGGACTTTTCTATAGATAGAAAAATTAGAATACGTGTTTATGGTTTATCATTGTCACAATAGTTGCCAACAAACTTTAAACACAATGGCTACATTATTCCATTAATTTTACGCCACGCATTTTTACTACTTTTCAATTAAATGTTTTCATTATATGTAATTCTTTTTCAAAAAAAAAAATATAATAATAACGCTTCTTATTTATTTCGTTCCCGAACTAAGAATTATGTTTTAGTTTGTACGCGCGCGTATACCCGTCACATTGATGGATTGTTCATTTCGTTTAACAAATACGAACCAGATTTCGTCCCTCTGCTTTCATCATATAACCTTCATTTCTAAATATTCATGAAATGAGATCGGAAATTGTACACGAATAAACCTAAATTGATATACACAAACACACACACATACATTATATGTATATAACCCGATTTATTCGGTACTCGAGACTACTACGCCGCTATTGAATAAAATGCAAAGCTTAGCAGTATAATAATAATAATGATAATAATAATATGTAATCCACCAATGTTTTATTGTCGAGAGTAACTCAAAATCCTCAAATAAATTACAATAATTATTGTGCGGATGAGAGCGAACGAGAGTGTGTATATGTCGTGTGTGTGTGTGTGTGTGTGTGTGTGTGTGTGTGTGTGTGTGTGTGTGTGTGTGTGTGTGTGTGTGTGTTGTGTGTGTGTGTGTGTACGTGTACGAATATGATGGCGACGGAGTGAGAAGGGGAACTTTGTGTGTAGTATTGTTTACCCCGCAATCTATTCTTAGTGTTATACTCGAACAAGAAACAAGGACGAAATTAACATATTTATTACATTAATATCAGGCCATCCACTGCCCGACCCAACGCCACCTCTCCACCCAATCACCACCACCACCAGAACGCGGTCGCCCTGCTCCACTGCTGTTCGTAAATTACTAAGCCTTCTCCAAATAACATTTAATAACACCCTTCCCATAACCGAAACTACTTTTCTCATCCAATACCCACTGTTTGTAATACGCGCCGCGACGCCACTAAAACTTTTCGTTTTGATTTATGCGTTATTGTTTTTATCTTGTTCCCGAAATGCCGTCGCCCCTCGATAGCCAACACCGCGCCAGTCCATCTCGTCAGCTCCCCCCTCCACCGGTAATAACCTTAATGGACTGTAGTGGGGATTCCTAGGTGCTCCGAACGAATGTAAATTAGCGTTTTAAGGAAGAAAATACACGCGCTACCGTATATTTATCCAAGGATGGCAAGGACGCAGTTTCTTAGTTTCGAATTCCCGTACACTGTTCCAATCATACTAATGGAAACTAAAATTACGTTCGTGTAAATATGTTAATAAATGAACGGACGAACGCGAAATTGTTCGTGAACGAGTAAAATCTTTGGAATTAAAGGGGTATAAAACAAAATAAAACCGTTCGTCCGTCGGTCGTGTTATTTAATGAAATTGTCGACGACGCTGTCTAAATGAAAACGACGCCGCGTTAATGTAATATGTTACGACGACAGCGTAAACGCGGAAAAATGAGAGCCGCGTTTATTTTATAACGCTTGTCGAGCGGTCGTGAAATATTCGTACGGAGTCAATAATAATAATAATAATAATAATAATAATAATAAAACAAACGAAAATAGTGATAAATGAATAGCGTTATAATATTAACGGCGTAGAGGAGCGACGAAAAAAGATTAATTTGTCGTACCGGCCGTCGTTTATAACAATTACGGCGTGTTTCTGTTACGACGATAATTATTATTATTACGTGACCCGTGGTCCCGTATTTATTACTGGTAATTAACAATCGTAAATTAACTGTGGCGCGGGGTAATGGCGTGTTTTCGAAACCGCGGTTTTTATTTAATTTTTTTTTTGGCGTATAGAACGAAAATTTGTACATACTTACGCCCGCGGGCTATGGTGATAATATTCACGTTACCACCGCATAGTTTTCCGCTCGAAAATTTCGTTGATTACTACTATTACTATTATTCACGGTTTTCCGTTTATTTTTCAGGTAAGAATCGATGTTCATAACCTCCTAACCGTAACGAGCCGATAATAACACGCAATATACACACATACACACACACACACGTCGTATGGCGTCCGGACGAAACGTGAGTACAATACGACGAACAGGATTCCGTTAAACCATGCGCGTGATACGCCGTAAATGTTGGAAAGGACGACATCGTTTCGGTGGTGCGCGCGAATGATTGTTTCGGTATTTGCGATAATCCTTAACTAGGAGCGATTTACGTGTGTGAATCGTACAAATGCGCAGGCGCAAACATTTCGTAGACGTCTTACACCGAGCGGAAATCGTTTTTAAGGTAGCGGTCAAGTACGCGTGTTTCGTTGTCGCTTCTTTTTGGCTCAACGATTATTCGCATTTTACGTCCACCACGTAATCCGTACGATTTTGACGCCATTCGTTTCGTTTCTTCGCGTTCACCGGCCAACGTGATTCTCGTGGACTCCAAGGGAAAATGAACTGCTTTTCTCTTGTTCGTAGTTTTATTTTCCGACGTTAATCCGTCTCGCATTTAATTGACCTTGAAACAAAAGAGGCACCATCGTTCGATTATACACGCACGTGTATATATATATATATATATATATA
>JAIPRN010004476.1:0-14802 GCA_025469175.1 Geopemphigus sp. TES_GeoC_2020
TATATATATATATATATATATATGTATATAGTAAATTATTTGGCGTTATCGACATTTGTTTTAATTTCATATCGAATGGGTAAAAATTACACAAAACCGTTTTAAAATAATACCAAAAGAAATTACATACTAATTTTAAATGATAAACTATATCCACATAGTTTTTAAAAATCGATATGACGATATATTTTGGGAAAAACTTCAGATTATTTACAATTAGTGTTCAGTGAAAAATTCTGAATGAAAACAATTACCTAACTTAACCGTCGTGTTGTTGGACCACAGTATGGCGTATTTACGTTGTACGGATGTAAGATAAAAAAAAAAAACGATAAATATCGTCCGAAGACGGGCAAAAAAATTAATACCAACACCACCCGTCTACAGGACGAAACGTATATTAATTGACCCAACACCATAGCAACTGCAATGGCGGCAATTATCAAAAATATTCTGGTTTCTAGAAACCGAAAATAAAACACGATAGTGCCTATATTATGCACACACTTATATTTGTGAGTATGCGTGCGTGTGTGTGTGTGTGCGCGCGCGCGCGCGTGTGTGTGTGTGTCTGTGTGTGTGTGAAAGTCTGTAAACGTAGTTTTTTTTACCGCCCGAAACTTCCAGTTCAATGACACATTTTCGTTGTTATTACTGTAGTGTACTTAAAAATGTCCACGTGTTTCTTGTTTTTAATCAATTTTAATTAACGACCGACTACGCGGCGTAATATTTCAAGAATTTACATAATATATATATTCACTTTCACACGCATAGAACAATTACGAAAACATCGCGTACACGCGCCGACAAATGACTTTTGTATTTTCTCGACCCTTAAGTATTGCAACGTTTAGATCCTATAAACTTTTACACGCCTAGTACCGTCAACTTCGCTACAGATGATATGTGTTTTTGAACTAGAAAATGTAAAAGTTACACGCAGGAAGCACGTACGTTCATATCGTATCCGAAACTATCTACGAGCCCCTTTTCTCTTATCTGTTTTTTCGTGTCCTCCGTCCGTTATACACGGATGAATATAATATGTCTTAGTGTGGAAAATAAAAGTTTTCGGTAGTTCAGATCGTGTGTGCGAAAATGTTCAACGATCATACTATTACGCACGTTTTACAATGAACCGACATTATCTTTTCTATAACATTCGACACGTTATTATATGCATTTAAATCTCGGAAAACATATAACGCTAATATATACACCATTTTTTTTTTTAAATTATTCACTTCAGCGGTAATGTGTCCATACAATTCATAATTCACTTTAGAATTATTACTACGGTCTCTAGTTAAAAGGCTATGCACTAACTAGTTACCATGTTAACTAGTTACTTAGTCAATTACTTTTAACTTAACTGGATATTTCATTCATATAATAACTGGACTATTTAACTAGTTATATTTCTAACTTGAGAGGTAAGTTTAAATTAATTTAATAAAGTTATTTCTAAAAATTATCTATAAAGATGTTTAAACGTTTGAGGACATTCAATGTTCCAATAGAAACGGCACAAGTAAATTAATAATCATTTTACATGGGTATACGTTATTTTCCAAAAATAACAATACACGTCCATGTTCTAATCTCAAATACACAATTAAAATAACGCTTAAATACTTTCCAATTATCATATAGAACGTTTCTCTATGTTAGCAATGGCGTAACAATTGTTGGACACAATGGATACGAAAGGCAACGGGTCCACGAATACAAGAATCGTCGTCGAATGTCAGAAATTTAAAAATAAAATCATAATCATTTTGTTGTTAAATTACAATTTCATTTTATTTGGACGATTTTTTTTAGTTTTTATTTAAAATAATAACGTGGAAACTTTTTTTTTAATTAAAAATTTGAATTTATCTGATATATTTTCGTAATAAAATATATTTAACTTCGAAGATACATTGCTATTAAAAACAATTACGTATAATTTCTTATATTTTTAACTTTTAAAGCATATTTTGCTATAGACATTGGAAATCCTAGTTATACATATTGTGCGACAAATGTTCATTTGATAAACTTTATTATTATTAAATTATTATTATTTTTTTATAAATAACACGAGTATTTTTCACCAATCAAAGTTATTTGATTAAAAGATTAATTCGTATTGTTGTGCAGTAATCAAATACCTACCTATGACCAATTTCACTTATAACAACAGTTTAACGAAATAATGTATACTGCTGTACAATAAGCCGTATGCAATTGATCACTTTTATTTAGTGACGCGTAAATGCATGAATGCGAATTTTAACCTAATCACGTGTGGCCATTAATTTTAAGCGACTACATACGAATATGGGCACATTGAAGTGGAACTCAATTCCATGGACATGACGTGCCCTTTAACGAAGATCAAATTTAATATAACAAATGGCGGCTGCTTATCCATTGGCTAGTCATTTTCAAAATAAAATATATACTTAATTTCGCTGTTAATCGACTTAATCATTAAGTATAAAAAATACGATCTTAGACTATAGGTGGCCGATACATTGCTGATTATGTTACGTACTCGCGGTATTATATCTAGGAGAAAATGCTTGACTTATGTTTTATTTACGAAAAGGAACGTGTTATATGACAATTTTTGTATATGATCACTTTGTTCGGGGAGAATGCATGCTCATACTATTGTAATTGGCCAGTGTATGCAAGAAACTTGACGCGGATGATAATTTTCGAAATAAATATTTTACAATTTTTCAATTGGTTTTAGCCGTTTCCCTACAATACAAAAATATATTCGGAAAACAACGTCTCCGTCGATTAGACATATTACACGTATTATATACAAGAAATAATTTCTTTTAATTTTGGTAATTTGTCCCTTTTTTATTCTTCGTTATAGAAAGATCTACACTTGAAATTCGTATACAACAAATATACGTCATTGTGCTATGTTCAAAATAAATTGATAATGGCCATTCGTAAAAAGTTTTGGAAAACTTGATTATTTACAGGAGTAGGAGTAAGTGGCAAGTTTTTGTATTTAAACTTAATATACAATTTAATGGTTCAATTTAGAAAACTTGTGGATAAACGTGAATTTTCTCTATTAGGACATTTCGCAAAATATCGTGAATAATTTTTTTAAGTTTTAATATGATGTGCATAAAACATTGTAGAAATTAAAGAGGATGACTTTCTTATTTCTGTATTTTTATATTCGCCTCTCTATATTCGCCTCTCTATATTCACGTGTCTTTATTACTTTTTTATTGTACTTTATTACTTTATCGTCGTATTTTATAATTAAAATTTAATACGAATGTATAATAATAATATATATCAAAGGAAATGTTTATATCTTACATCTAATACGTTTGGATTTTACACTTTTTACAATACCTTATAAATATTTCGAGGATATTATTAATTCATTTATCGTATTTATTTTACAATTATATCGACTCACAATATATACGGATATACTTAGAAATATCAAAATAATAATAATAATATTATTATTATTATTATCCTTGGAGTCGTTATTGTGTATTTTGTTTTCCATCCTATTATTTTTATTGTCGTTTTTAATGAGAAAATTATTGGCTAAATGTGTAGTGTTTCACAAAATCTCCTTAATAATCATAAATGTTATCCACAGAAAAGTTGTAAAAATATTATTTATCGACACAAATAGTTGAATATCACTTAAGCCATACCTAAATAATACATCAATGCGATTAATATTTGAAAATTATAATTTTATATAATCTATTCCGATGATATTTGTATTTTAATAATATACGTTTAAACATTATTGGTTAATGCACAACGTTATTATCAATACAAACGATGAACTCATATAAATAAAAATATAATTAACTATTATATCCAGGATATTATATTTGTTCCTTGGCTGATAAATGTATGCCTAAACTATATAAGTAAAATAACCATTACAATAATGAACGTTTAGTTTTTAATTTGTAATGAAACAAAATTAAACGTTAAGTTGATTATTTTATTTAAAAACCCGTATAAATTAATGCATAATAAAAGGGACACTAAAATTACAGTAATTAATTTATAACGAATTTTTTATAAGCAAAATAATTTTTAAATAACCTGACTATTAAATTTCTACCAAAATAATTCTGGCAAATATTAAAATAAAACAAAAAACATATTTAAGTAGTTACTCCGTACCATAGTGCAATAAACATTTTTAAACATTGGTTCTATTTGATCTCTTTGACGATAAAAACTATTACACAATAATTTGACAACGTTAATATTTCTTTTGTCGTTTATAAATTCAAAGATTATCCAACGTGGGCAATGGATCCTAATTCACATACTAAGTTCAACCATTTCAAATGTTAATAGACAATAATCGATTACATTATTATCGATACATTTAATATTGTTAATAGTGTATAGTACCTTACAAAATATTTGTTTTGCTGTTACCTAATCACGGTATTTTGTTACAGTCGTTGTAAACATAATCTTTATTGTGCCATTTTACGTAAAACTAGTATTATACATAATAATATTCGAAAATATTCGAATATCTTTTTTAACATAATTAAATGTTGAATAATATTTAGGTGAAAAAAATTGTTCATCGCATTTCAAGAATAATTATAATCGAGTCATTAACAAGAAAATCGCATTACAATTTTTGTTTTTTTTTTTTGATTATTTTCTCTTACAACAAAAAGGCGTTACTTAATTAATAAAAAGCATTTTATTAAAATACAATTTATAAAACCAGAACAATGACTGAAATTATTTTAACAATTCGAATGACGAAAACAACAACGATAAAGAGCCGTAAGTTCGATGCTACATTTATGTGTGAAATTTGTATTAAACGTAATTATTAAATTATAAAAATGACTGGCAATCTAAGACATAAGCTCCATTTGAAATGTAATCATAATTATTTGAAAAACGCAACTAGTACATATTTTTTCAATTTTCTAATTGTAATACTAAAACGGTAACTAATATTCTACTCGTCAAAACATATTGTATTTAATTAAAAATTAATCTTTTTCTTATACTGCCGACTATTAACGCGCATAATAACAGAAATTTATTAAATTACTCATCAAATCCCTTAGCAAGGTCGATAACCTATTATTACCTTCACGGGCCAAGAATATCTTTGAACTTTCAAAAATGGGTCACGTTAAAGAAAGAGTGTAAAACAGACCGAAAACAAAATGCGTTATATGGAACAGCCATTGTATTATATTTAACTCGTTTATTAATACACGTTACCTACCTGCATCGTGTTTGTTAAACAAACGTAAGTTTTCACGAAATATACGTGCCACCCGATTCGTTTTATGAACCAAATCGAAGAATTTTAACAGTCGTAGGTCAAATGACATAAATCCAACTCTAATCTAGCTTAATAGTACGCTATAATCACGGAATGAAATAAATTATTATATATTTTACAAAATGTCGACCATTCGTTATTTCAATTGAAATGAAAAACCAATTGTATATATATAAACATACCATCAGTAGGGACGAACACGATTATAAAAAATATAATGGTTACACAAAAATAAAGACCAAAGATCAAAAATAATTAATCATTTGGTACGGAAATATGATATTAAGTTTTAATTACGTAAATTAGTGATACTGTTATTAAAAAAAAAACTTTGTTATAAGTATATAGACATATTCGAACACATAATATATTCTCATATTAATACTTAAATTCAACACTTAAACATTTTTAATACGTTTTACAAATTTCAATAGAATTACGTACATTTCATCTTAAATAATAATATTTGACATAAAATATGCAAATATATTTTATAGATATTTTTACACGAAACGGTTAAAATTTTGGCAAAAAATATATTGTACTGTACGGTAAATATAAAAAATACGAATATTTAAAACAGCCTAATTAATCGAATGTTTCAATAATATTTTTTTGTGTAACGTTAATATGCATATTGGATAAAATAGTCTTTTCGATTGTCAAGGTTAAGTTGAATTCATTCTACTTAGTAATAAAACACAATAAAGCGACAATCGTCGTTGATTTCGAGTATAATTCGTATAATATACACATATTCATGTATTTAATATTATTTTATAACAAAATCTATAAAATTTTTATAAAATATCAGCGACAGAAAGGCATAAAATCCAAAATGTTCACAAACAAAAAATAAACCCAGCTTTAAACAGAATATTTAAATATGTAATTACAATTTTGAATTTCCTACCGCGAAAGTTGCATGTCAGCCACTAATGTTTTCTAACAATTATGATGCTATATACAGAGGTGAAACTACATCCTAGATAAGGTAGGCCATAGTCAAGACTAATCCGCAGTGTAGATTTTATAAAACGAATAATCGAAAGAATTATTCGATTATAACCTTATCAAGGAATTCGTTGTTTTTGAAATAACGACAAACAACGGAAATAATTTTAAAAGAGTTATTCGCTATTATTGGCGCGGATGAAAATTCATCGACTCCAAATGACCAACGAAGTTATATTTAAACCTAATCGAACGGCACGCATATATGGGAGTACTTAAATATCGAATGCACGGTTTGGAACACGTAAGTATTCGAGCTTTAAAAATTCGTTTAACGTCGTTGGTACAAAAAATTTTTTTTTACGCTACGAATTGCAGTATAAGCAAATAATTCGTTTTAGTAAACATAAAAACGACTAGTTTGTTGTACGAACGTGTACTGCTGATATTGGTGGCATATGGCGTGTACGTAGCGTAGTTTGTTTGCTTTAAGTACGTATACTCGGGTACGTAACGACAAAACGCGTAACGCGTTTAACACGAACGCCATTAAAATATTATATTCGCGCAACGCCCGACCGTTATACGCGTTGACGTGGCAGGGACGGCAAATGAAACACGGAATCGACCGTGATATTTTTGAGTCGCGAATTACTCGCGTCATCGTAAACGGACATCGATACGACGGTGTATAAATCCGCGATACGGAAATCACACTGGCGTACTGGGGACACGACATGACGCGTAATTGAACGACGAGCGTATATTATTGTCAACCGTATAATGGTACAGAATGAACCCATTCTGTACGTTCATTTTACGACGCGCATATCGTTAAATGGTTAAAATAATTCGCCGATCCATTGACCAATCCAAGTTCTACTTAGAAACAAGATGTTTAACGGACACGAAGACATTACACGTGATTTAAGCGCGCGACGTTGTGAGCACGCCGGACCGGAAACCGATTTTGGCCATCTGGAAAATCCGGCCGCAAACGTATTCCGTGACGAATCTATACTTATATAAGGAATCAATTTGCGCGTAAGTGTCGTGGTAGGGTAAACCGTTTGGTTTCCCAAGCGCTAATAAATACCTACACCGGTAAGCGTGGTCGTCGTCCTCACATTTCAGATTTACTTGCCATAAATACGCCGGCGAATTTAATGCCAATGGAAACAAAACGAGTGCCCAATTTTTGTGTACAATTCTATCGTAGTACTTCCACAATGAAATACCCTAATTACCTAATTGAAAAATAGGTATCCCTACGAAATAATTATATATATATATATATATACATGTAAACACTTAAACGTAATACTTTTTATATTAACCGATTAGATCAGCAGATATTTCTGCAACATAATTTTTCGTTTCTCGGGTCGAAACAATTTCTCGACCCCGAGACGAACTGATATCGAAACCTTTAAATCAAAAACAAATAGCGCCTATTCAGACATTTTGAATTATTGGTATGATGCGATAATCGACTTAAGTAGGGCGTTTTCCTTATATATCGATGAATATTTACACGAAATATATATTGCAGTAGGTGCCTTCAACCAGCGCAATATATATCCCGACAATGTACTAAATTTACAAAAGCCTACGGGGACGACTTGCACGTTGAATTTACTATCGTACGCTATTATATTTTACACGCCGACTTATAAATGAAAGTTCGCGCGTCACAGTTACTCGTGTTTGATTAACTTCACCTTATTCCGGCGACAACATCATATATCTACTGCGGCGAAGATGCAATTCTACTCAGCCACTATGGCATGACGAACGTCTGAATAACGTATTTCGTATGAACGTAGGTGTACATAGTGAATAGCAACTTACTACGACGTTGTCAATTTTAATTTATACGTATCAAAACGTACGTACGAACTCGAGCGAAAATTATACAACGTCTAAGTTTGAAAAGAATAAGTTGTAATTCCTAGAATACAAAATATTCGAAATTCTATATACCTATATATATATATATAAATAAGTACCTTTTTACTTTAAAAAAAGCATTTTTTTTTTTAAAAATAACGCGCTTTGGCAAAACAATTATTCGTCAGTTATCGACAATTATCGTGGTACACTAAAAGTTTTCTTTATCTTCGATATAAATTAAGTTAGTGTTTTTATTGAACTCAACAACAGAAGGATTTCAAAACTGATTGAAAAATTGGACAGGTATAGTCATCGACAAATTTGTTGCAATAAAATATTATCTCGCGGGAAATTACATGAAATCGGGCGTCATTGCAACAATCATATAGTTGTAAATATATATGCATATGTGTGTGTGTGTGTGTGTGTGTATACTACACCAGTTGAGTTTTGATTACGTACATAAACTGTAATTAAGCCTATAATTGTACGTACACGATACAGTTAACATAGGGGTTAGGTCAAGCAAATAACCATCGCGCGTTGATTATATTTCGATTTAATGTAACGATTAACCAATGATATTTTCAAACCGAAAATAATAGTCTACAAAGTGTAAAACGTGTCGAACCGGAAAAGAACTCCAGTAATAAGAACGTGACGACGGAATATTTCGAAGGGAAATTATTGGTTACTCTGATTAATCAAAACCAAAGCATTATAAACACTGTTTGTGCGTGGACGTTTATTTTATATATATATTTCTATTATAGACTTCTCGATCGATCCCCGTACTTTACGTACTTGTCGATAATTACCACGGAATGACATAAAATTCGTCGCCGTCCAAACAGACATTATCGGTGTCAATCGATATTTTCCACCGACATGACGAGAACGAAACGGATTGAATTTGGCGAAAATATACGCAGGGACTAAGGTTTTTTTTCGGTGTATAGTCGGAACGAAACGTTCACGTTTTAATATACGCTATTATTGGAAAATAATTCGTCTACGATACAGCTAAATGTTCCGGGTTTGTAAAATGTATTCCATATTATCGAAAATGTATTCACAAGTTATTAATAAAAAATAATAATGTAAGCGTGACTAAAAGGGAATAGTTAGGGACAGATTAGCGCTATTGCCGGTCTTTAATCGAAATTCGCTCGTATAAAATTATTTATAGTCAAACGTCTTGTTTATCACATTTTACGAAATATTATGCAAATGAGTATTAATTACGTAAAATTCCTAACATTTTCAAATTCACAAGTTCGATCTACTCGTTGAATTTTATTATTCATGATAAACGTAACCCAGTAATCATTATTGATAATTACGGGAAAAATAAGTCGTATTGGATTTATAAAAAAATGTACCATCCAAATTTACCGCTTTCAAAATTTAATATTTTTATATATCGGTTTTTCTTTTAATTTAAATAGAGGGTATATCTCGTCCTGTTTCGACCAAACGAAAAAAAATTGAGAAAAAGAAAAAGAGCCTAATATAAATATCGAAAGTATAAAAGGAAGCCCCTCTAAATATATAACATAAGTCGCGTCCACGAACAACAATCATTTTTGTTCGGTGGTCTATAGGCGTTTTGAGGTCTTTAAGCAATTTATATCCCCAGAATGCGTATTATGCAAATAAAATTCACAAAATAATGTTCTCGGTATAACGTTTCGATCGTTCTATTTTAATATTTATCCATTTTGATCGTTCCCGAAACGTAAATATAACGGAGTGGAGGTTTGATTTGACCCACCACATATATTATAATTCCGGCAAAATGATACCTTCAATAACCCAACGTATCAAAGGACATTAATTTGCCCCACTCAGTTCACTCACTTTAAACGTCTTCATTATTGTATCTTTGCCACATACTTTACACCCACCTCGCTCTTGTTATTATTTAGTTAACATCGAAATAATATTATGACACAACAATCGTACTAATTAACAATCCACACTAGTCTGGGTTTCAAATACAATACAAAGTATGTAAAACACATCGTACACGTAATTAAATTATCCTAGGTGTCTCGGACAATGGTAAAAGAAAACGTTACAGAATTACGAGTGACTTAACAATCATTTCGACGGTTTTAAGTACCTTAAAAATATTAACTCATTTAGAATTAAAAATATTACATTAGGTTATTATTTCTGTTCACGAGTTCCGATTCTCGGTTTTAAATAAAGTAAATTCGTGAGAGGGTAAAACTCGTTTGAACGAAATAACGAATGGTCAACTACGCCATTGGTTATGATTTTTAAATGGAAATTTATTAATCGATTAGTGCGAAACATACGGTGCGTCGATCTATCTCGTACAAATATTGTATTTGTATTACCGTCGTCATGTTAAAATTATTCAATTCCGCATACTTTGTGTCATTAATGTACATACACACTTTTCGTTTTTTTTTTGGTCCAAACGAAATAACAAATGTTATTATTTGTCTCGATAATGATTTCGGTAAAAGTTATTTAATTCCAAAACAAAACACGGATAAATATTATTTTATTATTTTATCAAATTGATCGGTAATTGTTATTAACAAAATACGTTGGCAAAACTTTGTTGTATTATTTTTGTACAATTGGCGTAAATCATTTTTAAACAATGAAGGTAAATTATGAGTATACACAATGTACGATATACTAATAAACAATATAAAATAAATACAAAATACAAAATACAAATATACAATATATGAATTTTTTTCGGTAATACTATATTTGGCGGTTTTACGCAACGGCAATAGGTGGACAATACCTCGACCCCCTATCACGAAGTTCTGTAGAATTTTATTATTTTTAATAGTTCACGCGTATTATTTTAATCACCGCGAGAAACTATAGAACAAAACAATATCGTAAAAGGTACAATAGTAAAACGTGTAATCCTTAGATATTAAGATGAAATGTTACTCTTCTACACACATTTTTTTACACACAAAAGAAATATTAAAGCATATTTTAGTTACGGATAAAGTTTTAAAATACGCTTAAAAACTCGACATACTTAATAAATATTTTAAAATATCCTCGAATATGGTCGTAATATTATTAACTTTAATTACCGTTTAAAATTATACACGTTGTTTTGCTTCTATATATAGAAAAAACATTGTTAATATTACTGATGAATAATAATTGGTTGATGTGTACAATGTAAAGAAAAGGATAGGCGCAAGTAAGGTACGGACTTTATTCCAAAATCTTCTTAGGTTCACATTATACAAGAATTCGATAAATATTATGAACGAGTGAAACGCATAAAAATAAATACTACCACGGTATCGATTTCAAAAAGTATTAACAAAAAAAATTTCGTCTTCCCTTGTAAGAAATTTTTAAGAACCGTCGACAATGGTATATTAGCACTTAATTATTTAGGAAAGACTGAACTTGAACAAGTTTCAAAGATTCTCAAGGCGTCTAAGCGTAGCGTTAAACGTAAAAAAAAGTTAGTCACGCTTTTAACCGACACTGTTATAAAACACGGTCGGTAAAATTTTTAAATATAAAAAATGTGAAATTGTCCTTTAAATTTAGTAACTCGTGAAATATGCCGAATAGACGCACCGCTATAATAATTTTGATGTTGGTTTTCTTCTTTTAATACGTTTTGTATTTAAATATGATTAGGAAGCCAGTGTCCGGCGCAAGGTGTTAGACAATAAAATGTAATCGTTACGAATATTTAAAGGAATCACAATTGTTTGTACACAAAACGAATAATTTGAAAATTATTTTCGAACTTTCCTTTGGGTATTTTTTCTCTAGTGACTATTTTTATGATTCGTTGTGGTTAATATATTTTCAACGGTTCTAAATAGTTCGTGTGCTTTTAAAACGTGTAATCAACGTTTTAAATGAATTTCGACGCATATTTTAATTTTAATAATCATTATGGATATATTGATCGTAGCAAATATTAAACGGACTTTTTTTAAAAATATATTTAAATAAATAACTATAAATCGACTATTAATCGACTATTAACTAGCGAAAAAATTATCGTCGCCGATTATTATCCCTCAAAACGTTTTTCAACGAATTATGTTATCACGTATCTTCTTTTTCACCCAGTATAAGTATTTAAGCTATAAGCTTAAACAGATAATTAGCGATTATGGTGAATTATGATAATGAAGACATAAAATATTTGTAACAAATGCCGATTTTTCTTAGTATTTGAAATGTAATTTCATTATGTATTTATGAGTAATTAAAATATTTGTCTTCAGTCTGGTATTTTATAAACGCTTTGGAAAATATTTATGTAGCGTTTTAAATACTATTAAAATGTTATTTTTACAGTTACATCGAATGTAATATATATTGTTGAAAGTTCTTTTTTGAAACACGTATTATTTGACCTATATAGTTTTTCTATAATGAAAAATTCAATTTTTTAATCTAACACATCTTAATATATTCATATAACACACACGTTCGATACTTGGCAATTTGGTTTATGGTAGCACGTAAATTTTTTATTAAATTTAATATTATAGAGTACAAATTTTTATGAATTAAAAGAAAGTCTTTTGAAAAATTACGTTTAATACGAAAACCCCGTTTTACAAATTAAATAAATCAACACGATTTAAAAAGAAAACGTATGCGTTAATATTAATATATTATTGTGAAACTTTAAGCGAAAATCGTATCCCATTTTTTAAAAGTAACTATTATAAAGGGCTGTATTGCGTACTTTCGACGTAGAACTTTTTTTTAATTTTCGTAAGCATTTGGCTAATGTTCGACCTTTATATGGACGTAAAATTACGCCTATGTGTTATTATTTTAACCGGAACATATTATGCGGTTCGTGTATATTTTACGGCTTTAGGAAATTTTATCAAAAAATACACGCTGATCACAGAATTTGGGCAATTAATTACAAAAACTAAGTTACGGTCGTGGTAAAACGTGCGAATATACATTTTCAATTATAACGTACATATTGATGACGAACGATCAATAAACATAAATATCGAATCGAAATGTTATTTATTGACGTAACAGCAAACGCGTGTAACGTCCGTCGAAATATTAACCATTCGTTGTATCGTGTAAACTTTTATTAAAATTGTCTAGTATTAAACACGAGTAATGCGATAAATATTCGGTAATTTTTGAAATTGTTTGTAAACTTAAATCCACGAGAAAAAAAGACGTCATATTCATATTCGGTGGTGTGTACTAACGTGGAAGATTTCCGGTTAGATTTTATCACTTGATTATACACGATTATCTAGTAAAATGTCAATTTTATTCATTGTTGCAAAATTGGATTATACTTCACAGTGGAACGATTGACTACCGATTGGAAAATAAGTGAAAGCATAAGACGACACGGTGGTAAAAGTCGAAATCACGGATATTTTTGTAAATTTATCTGAAATTTCGAATACCTCCATTACTTATGCCAAGAGTGTTCTATAATATTATGTTAATTTCGAACGGCGATGAAGTATCGCGAACATTATTTGCACCATCTGGGTCGTATTAAGATTATCCCGGAGGAGCGGTGGTGTCCGAGAACGCGAAATATATTCCGGCAAATTATCAAAATTCGTTAGTACGTTAGTACGTTTTTTTTGCGCATCCCCGTGTTTGTTATTAATAACGTATTGTAATACCGTATTCGACGTTCAATTATGCATGACACTATTTAACGCCGACGTTTAGACATTAAAATATTATAAACGGATGTCGGATATTGTTCCTTCGATACGGTCGTCCGTTAAGCATATTTAATACAATGATAAATTACTACCCGAAAATCCCGAAAAATTAACTCCACAGAAAGGTACTCCAGTTTCCTACACTTGGTAGACTAAAAATGAACCTGACGTATAAAAATATTAAAACTATAATAATTTCTTCATTTTTTTCTAATTTATATGTGAATTTTTTGTTTAGAATTTTGATTTCTGTTTAGATTAAGTCCTAATAATATTCAAGTGATATCGGTATGTCACACGCACGCATACACATACACACACACACTCACATATATCTTCCTATTTTAAATACATTTTGCCAATTCACCAATCAAACATTAATTATATCGTTATCTCTTCAGTTATTATGTGATAAGAATTGAAGTCCTGATACTAAGCATACGCGTGATATGCTGAGCAATTTTTATTACCATTTTCACTACAAAGAAACAAAAAATTCACAATTTAATTATTATAAAGGTTTTCGGAGTCAAATAGTGAAATAAAAGTTTTTTAACGAATATTAATTTTTATTTTTAATAAATAAACACTAGTTAAGCTTGTATCGAAATGCTTGATATTTCCAGAAATCCAATAAGCTTATATCTTGTTTTTGATTTGTTGAATTTTCTTAAAATCACATAAATATGAACGATTGTGCTTAGTTTTTATTTTGATAAATATAACGGTTAGATGCAAAATTATTAGTCTAAATTGTTATTCGAAGACGACTTAAATAGCTTAAGTTATATGTTAATTACCGTAAAAATATAAAGTCAAATATTTAATGGCAATTCAATTTGGTATTCTTTTTGGACATATATATATACTAACGTAACATATATATATATATATATATATATATATATA
>JAIPRN010004477.1:0-14799 GCA_025469175.1 Geopemphigus sp. TES_GeoC_2020
TTTTGGGAAGCGCTTTATTTTGTGTACTCATTTACATACATGGTTGGCAGAACGTGCGCCGTTTCATTATATGCCGCCTCCATAAACGATCAAAGCAAAAAACCTAAATCTGTTTTGTTTTCCGTGCTGACGGAAAGTTACGAAGTGGAGGTAAATGTTGGTATAATTATTGCATAGTATTTGTCATCCTCACGACAGTTGGTATTGTACATAAATGTATTCGAATATTGCCAGTTAATATTATTAAATTTCTGCCTATTGTAAAAATATCGAGATAAACGATTTAATCGAAGATTTATTAAGCCGTTATCCTCGTCCAATTATTAAGTACGATACGGTTCACATACGTGTATTGTAAATCTATTAAGAAAAACATTTGTCACGAAATAACATGTGATTATTCGTTGCAAGAAATATTCGAATTGCGTTAATCGAAAATAAATTAGCAAATATTTGGATATCGCGAACGCCCAACGATATCGGTGAAAAGTAACAGCAATGTATTTTTTTGAACTCAGGTAGCTAGATTTTTAACGCAAGTGACTTCGGACGAACTAACGTTGACCGGATGTAATTTTTTCGCGTTTACTAGGACATTAATGTTGACGGTTGGTTAGAATTATTAAATTAATTACGGAAAAATTAGATTTAGTTTTTCGCCTTCGTATTTTTTTAACGTTGTGGTTTCGCTTTTTTGTGCATGCCGATGACAAAGGTTGCCGGAACAATTGTAACGTAAGAGATCGTATCGATCCAATACAATACCGGGTCGGCAGACGGGATCGACAATAATAACACGATCGTTTATTGTCCGTAACGACAACGTTTATGCAAAAACAGAGCATATGATTATTCCGTTAAACTTTATATTTTGCATTCGTGTACTGTATACATTTGATAGGTGGAACGCGACAGGAAAGTCTCAGGACTATGTTTGCGTCTTTAATAGATATTTTATTTTAAATAAAGTTATATGGCGACGATTTAGTTTTTATTAATTTTATTATATTATATTAAAATTACAATATAATAATATTATTTTTTAAAAAAATTGTAATTTATCGATTTTATTATTGGAGTTGAAAGTGCCATTCTTTGTATATATATATATTAATACACCACGCTATTCGGGTCAGTGATGTAAGAGAAATGTACCTACCACACTATAAAGTAAGTGACTTTAAGATGTATTTTCTATTTTTCGATTAGTTTTGAAATAAAACGATATGCAACTAACGATTTAAAAATCATTTTGAATTTAACCATCACCGATGACTATTGATAATATTGATTATATTCGTTATCGAAACGCAATATTTCGCCCGTATTATAACGCCCGTCAATATCTAGTATATCTTTAATACTATTGAACCAACGATCTTCCAGTCTGTTACGGTTAGCTCGTTACGTATTGCTGGTAACTACATTAAAATTATTAAAACTCCCAACCAGCAATACGACGCGCAATATAAGTCACTAAAAAACTAGATCTATCACACAGTGACTGCGGTGACCCCTCAACGCGTCTTTAACCGCAATGAAAACAAAGATACACGTCATTGATGAACGACTTCTATAATAATATAACGAGCGTTAAATGAACGAATTAAAACATTAAACCCGAACTACCAACAAATAAAATAAAAACGAACAACACGCATTAAATAGAGACGCGCCATAGAATATACAAACATACAGTATTTACTAAAACTGGCGCGCTCTATTATATGAAATATATTATATGAAATTATACATCCGTACCAAACAACTATTGTGTAAAAAATAAACTTAAATTATAATCGTTTAACTAAAATATAATTTAATTGCACGATTTTATTTTCTTGTCCGGTATTTGCTGTTGAAGTCGTCGACAAACACTAGAGCTCTATCCGTTCTCATAATATATTATCTCCGTTTTTTATAACTTCAGAAAGTGTATGAGCTAATGTTGTTAGGCAAAATGTGAACGAATAGTTGGTGTAAGTGTATTTCGTATTTAACAACCATCGACTCGCGTACAAGCTAATGGAAAAATCGAAATAGGTATGCACATAGAACGAATGTTTAGAATTAAAGGTATAAGAAAAAAATTTAAACAGAAGTAGCAAATAAAATTTAATTTTAAAAGCCACTCGAATTTTTATAGTTTTTGTGCGATATATTGTTGTTCGAATATATTATTTTTTTTTTTTCTACAATATAATGGGAAAAACATAAAAAATGTAAAAATAATCGTAATATCTCCCATAATTTTAATTAAAATCGATTTTTACAATATTATCAATAATAAACGACGAGTTCAAACCATTATTTTAGAAAATTTATGGTTCACGTCAAACGATCGAAATTACGTCTACCTCTTAGGTCTTAGAATACACAAAGAAATACGCATATTCCCTCAAAGTATGGGAGATTTAAATAAAATATTTATTTCTCGGATGAAACCTTGTCATTATTCCGATAAAATATTTCGAAGTAAAATTGTACGCGTGTAAAACAATGTAGTAACTGTCTAGTCGCTGTAGCCTTCGAATAATCACTATGATTATCCAAACGTGTAGTTAAAATTTTTGAAATATGACACGTTTCATGGCAGTAAAACGTGAAATCGTCGAAAACGCTATTTTCTAAAACGCCGATAATTACTATAATAAAACTACTCCATTTGAACATACATTTCACGGGTCCGATAAAATCTTCAAGTTTTGTATTTTCGTTCGATGAATATTTTAACGACTTGAAACCGACGCGTATAAAACGGTAAAATATGCCACGAAGACCATAAGTTGCATTTGGTCGTGTTTTGTCGTGGTTTTTTTTAGTGTTCAGGATCTTGCAAAATAAAAATCGTCGATCCTGTGAATTTGAAAGACTGTAATTTCGTCGGATACGAACGACAATCGCAACAGATCTCGGTGGACGATTCGTCGATGGTCCGTTCCAGACGCGTTTTGTTTAAGTCGATGGCAAACAAAGGCAATATTCAACTTTTTTCATTACGCGCGGCTTTTACATTTCGGCGCCAATATTCGTCGCGTTAGCGTGTTTCGGCGTTCACTTACTAGGTCGAACAGTAACGATGAGTCGCACTCACGCGACGAGTATTCCGCTGAAAATGTGTGAAATACGCATCGTTGCAGCGAACAAACTTAAAATCGTTTCTGTTAAACGATGGCTATTGTCACAGGACTGGAAAAACACGATGAACTTGGTATGCCTGTGAACTACGTGAGGATTAAAGCTTTAGAAGACAGTATCCGGAAGGACATAATTAGTGACGAGAATTCGCTGCACCGTGCAATCACTCCCGTAATAAAGCTGGCGCATTTGATCGGCCTTTTTCCAGTGCGTGGATTCCAGGAACAAAACACGAGTTATTTGTTGTAAGTACTATCGCGCAATTACACAAATCAATCACGCGGTATACTTTTAACAATGCACGTCGCTACTCGCCGACGTACTTACTTCCAAAATTCGCTTTGACAACTCACCAACTATTTAGGTATAAATTATCATCGTTTGTACCATCTAACAGATGTACAAAGCGTATAAAGAAGATGTTATGTCGGAAGTGTAGTGTTGGTGAGGGATTTTTACGCTGAAACCGTATTGAATTTTGTCAGATATTTCGCGTATAAGACTCGAACAAATGCGTGTCTAGTTCGATACGTTTATTATTTTGTGCCGCATCTATGTATTTTTCTATTTTTCAGCTTCAAATGGTTCAGCTGGCAAATGTTATACTTATTTTCTTTAATTTTATTGCGCATCATTTTGGTCGTATGTATAATTGTCAAGTTATATCGTAGTGGACTGACGTACAAGGCCATGGGTAAAGTTTATTATTAATCCGTTACATTTAGACACTGAACTAGTCGTGGTTACTGTTATCGAGTTGACAATAAAAGGAAGTAATTGCGCGTAAAAAGTTCATTGGCATAATTAGGGAGCTCGACTTAATTCAACCTTATATTTGAAATGGTTTTTATATATTGAGGAGAATCAATTTTGGTATCGGTCGACAAAAAATGTTCTCAATCCTTCAAATTGAACAGTTGGTCTCGGTTTTTCTAGTTCCTAAATATAAAGACTCTTTACTAAACATATTCTAATATCATTAAAACGGCAAAGGTACAATAAATTATTAACGTAAATCAATTTTTAATTCTGGGCTTAAATAGACGCCAATTAATTTAAATTTCAATGTATTATTTGAAAAGTACTTTATTTCTTGTAAACCGTTTATGTACATATTTAAGCTGAGCGTAATCATTATTCATACACCCATATATATACATAAAAATTTAATATGATAAATGTAATAATTATTGTAATAAAAATATTACGTTATTAGGATTAACAAAATAAATAATTTACGTTATATGAGTCCAACGAACTTGTACATACCCTACATCGGTTTATAGCGTAACCTTTTGTATAAATTCTAATGGCGTATACTGGTTAAATTAGAAATAAAAAATTTGTTCGTGAACTTTCTTTACAGAAAAATTATTGTTATACATATTCTCACTGATTTTGTATATGCTTTTTATTCATTTGGCGAGAGAATGGCCAAAACTTATGGCGAAGTGGGAACTGATGGAACGTGAAATGAAACAATTTGGACAACCGGGCAATATTGCTTTGAAATTTAAAATAATAACAAGTATCCTTATGACGCTTACTATAAGTACGTAAAACTAATTTTAGAAAAACACGTTGAACATGAAATATTTAATAAACTAATCGATATAAGAGAAGTGGTAGGTGACTTTTAAATATCAACACGATTTTAAATATTGTAGAATTTCGAATATTTAATAATTCAATTTTGACAGTAATTATTACAATTAAGCGGTACGAAAAAGTATTAAATATCAATCATCTAATCAATTTTTGTTGAAGTAAATTCTTATGCTTAACATTTTTTTCACCCATGAACGACCGGAATAATGTGAGCTCTAATGATTTGAAAATAAATTTTTCACTGGGATTTTAAACTTGAACGTATTTTTCGGAGTTTATACATATAGGTGTAATTGTCTAAGATTTTCAGCCTATATTGTAACAACAATATTAGTACGTTCTAAATTATTTTTATTTAGATTACATTTATAGCTAAATACATTTATATTTTTGGTGATATATAGGTTATTGGAATCCTAAAATACGTTTATAACATTGCGTTTAATAATGATTTGAGTATCATATCTAGGTAAATGTATATTATCTAAATCATTATCTAGATGGAGAATACATACTCTGTTCATATATAATATTCGAAATCATTTTTACCAATATATTTCATTTCCGTCTACATATTTATAATATATATGTTTTTTATAATCCGAACCCAAATCACTGTATAGATTACAACGACCTAAACAACCAATTCGAATTTATTATTAAAAAAATAAAAGAAATCGTTGAATCAAATATACTAATTACTGAGATAACTTGTTTGAATTAGCGTATTATTTATTTTTGCACTTATTCCATTTTTGTTTTACAGTTCAATACAGCATTATATTCGCAAACAATGTATATAAAGCGCATTTTTGTGTGACGGATGGAATTGATATTTCCCGTATTTTATGTGCTAAGCAAAATATACAAATCTACGGTATAACTTATTATTCACTCGTTATATTTCTACCATTGGAATTTCTTAATTTACTATTACTCTTTGCCTGGAATTTTATGGATTCATTTATTATCACCCTCGCCTGTGCTTTGGCCGACAAATTTAAACAGTTCAACCGAAAACTAGACACTGTGAATGGAAAAGTTTGTAATAATTATTCCTAACCTTTTTATAATTTCTCATCTGTTTATACATTAGTCATATATACATGTAGTAAATTCGATAAATTTCAAGGAAGATAAAAACAATTTTGGCTAGTGCACTGCTCGAGTTATAATTGTTTAACATGGACAATTTTTAAAGTCAGAAAACAAAATGATAAATATATTAAAATTATCCAGAAGGAACTTAATATGTAGTCATAAATTAAAATTTACTAATATTTAACAAAACGTTATTCTGCATATGATTTGTGTCTGGTACAGTACATTTTGTTAATATATCAAGTTCGTCCGGAATGTAACGCAATTATTTCGAAAAAAAATGTATGTAAATGTCGTTAAAAGAATTTGATATTTTTTAAAGTAGTCCTTATATGTCCGACACAATTCTGCCAGCGAATTTGCCAAATACGATACACATCCTGGAATGCGTCTACTGGTATCTTATTCACAACCTTTTTCGCAGCAGTTTGGATGTCTTACATATATATATATATATAAATGTCTTTGATAATATATCATTCGTTTGTCTTTTTAAAACTATTTTAACTGCCTAAATATTTAAGAATAGAAAATCGCAGATTCCCTATAAACGTCTGAATCACTTTACAGGTGTGTTTAGTTTAGTACAGACTTTGATCGCTTAAAATTATTTGAATGTTCTCTCATTCATACTTTATGACACGAACACAAATAAACAGCTCACAAAAGCATCGATACTGACGTTTTTCTAGGCTGCGGAACAAATTGAGCTTAGGTGCGTTGTAAAATGTGAGTTTCCTTTATTCAACCCGATTGGTTCAAACTATTTGCCAGTAAAATAAACAGCAAAAAAAGCCTAATCACGTTATTATACGGACAAAATATGTAATAATAAATTAAGCGTTGAGCATATACCTTATACGGGTAAATTGTACTAGATTTTTAACGTTGATTTCGTTATCGCAGTATTATTGTGAACAAGTAAAATTTACCCTAATAAATAATTTAGTATGCATTTCGAATGGAAAATTTTCAACGCGGCCATGTGAGGGCTATTAAGTGTGTAGACACTTACTGTTGTTAGTTTAATCATACCAGTTAAGGACGTAGAGCCGTTCAAAAATAAAATGTATAAAAACATTACATAATGTCACATACAGGTACTTCCAAGTACGTTTTGGCGGAAGTCTCGGGAAAATTTTAACCTTTTGGCGTCTTTAACTCGAGACACTGACGAGTTTCTATCACCGGTGATATTATTATCGTTCGCCTACAATTTATACTACATTTGCTTTCACTTTCGGAACAGTTTAAAGTACAGAAACGCGACACTGATTTTAGCTTGCCGTCGAAACATTTGGCTAATGAACAATATTTTTCAGTCATTCGAGCAATAATATGAAAATTTGGAGTTTTCTATTTTTATTGACGTTCCATATTGGAAGAATGTGCGCCATATTCTTATACGTTGCTTCAATAAACGATGAAAGCAAAAAGCCGAAAGCGGTCTTATTTTCCGTACCAACAGAATGTTACGGAGTGGAGGTAATTTTTACGTCCGTTGAATTTGATATAAAATTTTTCGTCTGTATATTAAATAAACAATTCTAAAATACGATAAGAAAGGTGGAGTATGTTTACAGAAATATATTTTTAGAAACGTTTAATATTTTTTTATTCTATTAGTTAACGAACGATTAACGTACGTATTGCGAACATATTATTACTTCTATAATCGAATTATTGTAGGAACAAAAGTAACATTTTGACGAACTACATAAATTATCCAAATAAACGTTTCAGCCCAGGTCAAAAATAAAATTAATTCGAAGGGAGTATAATAATAGATTATATGTTTGATATTTCATTCCGACATTTTCGGAGACCTAATTAATATAGTATCGCGTAATACGTACGTTTCATATATAGCTGACCAGATTTTTTCTATTGTTTTTTTTGTAATTCGAGAATGATATTATGTAAGCCGATTGACAAAACTAAAGAATACTTTTATTTTCGTTGATAAAATCTTAACGTATATTTTATATTTGTATTGTATAGGTAAAGCGGTTTTTATTGCAAGTGACGTCGGAAGAGTTAGCGTTGACCGTATATAATTTTTTTTCAGTTACCAGAACGTTTATGTTGACGGTTAGTTGACCGAATTAGTTTCTTTTTGGGAAATGCATCAACGTTTACGTTAACCATAATATAATTTTTTTTTATCAAGGTGGTCGGAACAATCGCCACTTACGAAATCGTATTGATACAATTCAACAACGTGGCAAATCTAATGGTACCTGGAAATGAAACTTATTCACATTGTTTGGAATTATAGAACAATAAATAGGAATAGACACTATACGGGTGTATTCAATAATAAGGGCACGTCTTATACATATTTGAGTTAGCTTTTCACGAATTATGTATTTATTACGGCGTTTTGTCGAGTAATTAATTAGACAGTATATTAAAACTACGATTTACCTATTTTTCATTTTATAATTTTCATTTCAAATATTAAACGTAATAAACATAAATATAAAATTTTACGGTTATATTCTTCTGGTGTACGTAGTACTATTAATGTAAACAGTAAATCAAAATCTTCGAAGCCGTACAAATATTCGGCTCACTTATTCAGAATATTCCGCTCCGAATAAAACATATATTTTTCGCATGTTCCTTTTACATCTCTTCCATATAGATTCACGTATCAATATTTAATCGCATAAATATCGTAATAAACGTAATTGAATAAAAGGCATTGTGACTCGAGTCCCAATGCTTCCTTCCAGCAATTATAAATAACGAAGTACTCTATTACGTTACATTGGACTAAGATTTATTCTTTCTTTGTTGATACAAAGTATTTTCAATTATTCGTTCTTTGTATTTGATATCACAAAAGACCGTGTGACAACAGTTGGTGTAGTAATGTAACGAGATCAACCTGTTTCGATTAACTCGTTAGAATTTTGGTATACCGAGTTTTGTATACAAACCAATTTCGATAACCAATTAATATCATCGAACCACTTTTGTACCCGTTATGTAACTGTATATATTTCGTTGATGCGTATGGCACACAATTATATCGTATTCGTTTTAAATTTAATTATATTATATTTTTATATTTACCAAAAATATATTTGTCAGTCACGATATTTTATTATCAGGTTTCTAAAGCAGAAAGGATCAAATAAAATTATTTTTATAACGACGTAAAAAGTATAACCTAATAAATGAGTTCAAGTTCAAGTTTCAAAAGAAAAGGTAACAAGAGCTATCTGTTTCTACGATCATCTATCATAATTACGACAACATATATTTATATTTAGTGGTGGAGGATGATCCCCACAATTTTTCTTATGCGTTTGGATATGCAATATTTAAGAATCTATCTTACCGTTGTGTGAGCTGTAATTTATTGTCATACGGTTGTTATAACTTAAAAAATAACAAAATAACAGACAAATACAAATAAAATAAAAAATAAATAAAAAGCATTTGGAGTCAAAACTATTAGGAATATTACGGTGAGTGGTGAGTGAGGACAGGTGACCAGGGAAAGTTTAATGAAATATAACAGTTATATAACTCAAGGTCGTGAATACAAGATCGATTCAGGAACGTAATCGACAAGTGTCATAAATACGAATGTAATCAAAATATTCGAATGAAATTAAATGTGAGAGTTAGACGAACAGAATGATGTTTACTTAGCCATCCGACCGTGTTCGACTGTTTTGGTCTGTATACACGCGAGATTGTATTGAGATGAGAGGAAAAGGTTAGGTCCGTGCCTTCGTTCCACGAATCCACCGCTTAATGTTGAACTAAAAACGCAAGTACAAAAAACAAGACTCATCCTCCGGAACACGGACTTCCTGAATCTTGCTGATGGGCTGTAGCTGGAACGTCGTCATGTACCGTGAACTTCCGTATGGGTCAAATTCTCATAGAAACTTGCTACATCTGGAGTTGTGGGGCGTGTGTTGCTGACTTCCGTAATTGCGTCCATGAGTTTTTTGTTTGGGAGATTCTTTGTAAGCTTTTTATTTTAGTTTCGGCGTGTGCACGTACTCCGCGCTGTATGCGATTTGTCCTATGTTAGCTATTAGTTATCAACTCTTTTGGTCAGCATTTTTGATTTATTATTTTCAATAATTTTGAAAAATTTTATAATTGTCCTTAACTATGTATATATTTATACGTATTCTTTTGGAAACTCGACCCTTTGACGTTTTATTTTTGTTTGTTTTCAATTTACAATTGGTTTAGTTGCCCGGTTGTTTACGTACTGATTGTACTGTCGTTGTCGCTAATAATCTTTTGTACTCGCTGTTCAAATTATACCACACCGGGTTGACTTATTTCAGCATTATTTATAAATCAGTACGGCGTCATAACGTACAGCAATGTACGCGCACTTAATAGCGCGAGTCGTCGCTCCGTCTGCTTAATGTATGATCAATCGGTGAAGAGGACTTAACACGTTCATCGACATTTTTACAGACGTCAAACTATTCGCTCAATGCACGTCGCTTTGTCTATTGACTTAAACACAAGCGATTTAGTCGAACCCGAAAACGGACGGAAACGACAGCGGCCTGGAGCGACCAGACGACAGGCCGTTTCGGCATTAGCATGATAAACGCGAAAAAAAATAAAGAGAAGCTCGGTAACGTTTCTATTCGTACATTTTTTTTACCCGGTCTGACATCTTCTTCGAGGCCGCAGGAAATTATTGCTAATTACAATAGTCGATTCTTTTGATCGATAGTGTATTAATTTACTACAAGATATACAATAAGCTTAGAAATTGATCGGAGCGGGAACAAAGTGAATCGACTAATATTAAAAAATTCGGCAAATTATCAGCAATATCCGATTAGTAGTATTCAAGTAGAAATTCGCGGGTAATCGTCGAATAATTATTTCTGAACATTTGTATCTAACCAAAATATGTTTTCTCACGTAAAACTCTCCCTGGCCATACCATTTCGTTTATCGCGGACCGACGTCGAATTCTTGTGTCCTCTATTTCTTAGGTCCGATATATAACCAAATACAATATTCGTAGATAACGAAATTTCGAATTCGTCTAATTTTGATCGCGTTTATCGAACGGACGTATTACGTAATTTTACCGTCGAGAAACGACCAAGGGTAAACACTGGCGTAATATGCGATCGTCGTAACGGCCTCAATGGAGACCGTCACAAAGACAAACCAAATACGTACGCCGATTGATTCGAATATATTGTTTCAGCGTCTGAAATACAAGACGACCACGGTATGCCGATAAACTACGTGAGAATACAAATATTGGAAGACACCATTCGGGAGAATATAGTCAGCGACAAAAATTCCTTGTACCGAGCCATCATTCCTGTGCTTATTTTGGCGCACTGTTTCGCCTTATTGCCGGTACAAGGCGTCCGAGGACGAAACACGAGTTATTTAACGTGAGCAATCAAGTCGTAACCGTTTATTTGTCGTAAAACGTTTTAACTTTACCAAGAATCTCTTTATCGTTTTTTTCGATTCGCATTATTGTCGTTAACTATATATATATATATATATATACATATGATTCTAATACCTTTAAACGAGAAATTATTGTATATATATATATATAATCTGAATCTAGTGAGCTACGTAAAGATACATTTTCTGTTTTCGATTAGTTTTGAAATATAACGATGTTTTACTAACAATTTAGAAATCATTTTGAATTTAACCATCATCGACGACTATTGATATATTTGGTTATATTCGTTGTCGAAACCAAATATTTTCGTCAACTTTATTGCCCGTAAATGTCTAGTATATCTATTAATACTATTGAACTAACAAACTTTAAACTTGTTAAGGTTAACTCGTTACGTATTGCCGGTGACTCCATTATTATTATTAAAACTTCCAACAAGCAATACCACGCGGAATATAAGTCACTAAGAACGAGATCTCTCACACAGTGACTGCGGCAACCCCTCAAAGCGTCTTTAACCTCAATGAAAACAAAGAAACACGTTATTGAAGAACGACTTCTATAATAATATAAAAGACGTTTAAGGAACAAATTAAAAGAATAAACTCGAAATACCAAATAATAAAATAAAATCGAACAACACGTATTGAATATACGCGCCATAGAATATACAAACATACAGAATTTACTAAAACGGGCGTGCTCTATTTCATACATCCGTACCAAAAAACTATTGTGTAAAAAATAGCCTTAAATTATATTCGTTTTTAACGAGAATATAATTTTATTGCACGATTTTATTCTCTTGTCCGGAGTTCGCTGTTAAAGTCGTCGACAAACACTAGAGCTCTATCTGTTCTCATTATATAATATATCCATATATATTCGGTTTCGGCCACTCAATTAGTTCACAGGGACGCGTATATTTTGTAAAGACTTGTCGAGTTTGAACAAACACAAAGATTATAGTTGGGGACGTGTAAGCTTAATTTTAAATCCAGTTTTATTAACGAGTTTTTGAAGTAACATTTTCAGACGGTTTATGGGCTAATGTCGTTAGGCAAAATGTGAACGATTTTTTGGTGTCAGTGTATCCCGTATTTTCCAACCATCGACTCGTGTACGTGCTTGGTATAAATCGAAATAGGTATGCCTATAGTTTGAACGTTTGGAAGTTAAGGTATTAGACAAAAACTTAAACACTCGAAACGAATAGAATTTAATTTAAAAAACCACTCGAATTTTACTAGGTTTTGCGCGATACATTTTTGTTTGAATATATTATTATTTTTTTAGTACAATATACTAGAATAAACGTCAAAAAATGTATAAATAAACGTAATATTTCCCATAATTTAAATTAAAATTGATTTTTACAATATTATCAATAATTAAACGACGAGTTCAAACTATTTTTTCAGAATTAAATTTGGTTCACGTAAACGATCGAAAATAAGATAATATTTTCTCGAAATATTGGAGATTTAAATAAAACAGTTTAGTTTGCGGTTGTAACCTTGTCATTACTCCCATAAAATATTTCGTAGTTAAATAGTAAGCGTGTAAAACAACGTAATAACAGTCTTATCGCTGCTGCCTTCGGATAATCACTATATATATCTAAACATGAAGTTAAAATGTTTGAAATATGACACGTTACATAGCGGTAAAACGAGGAATCGTCGAAAACGTCGATAATTACTATTATAAAAATATTCCATTTAAACCTACGTTTAGTGGGTCGGATAAAATCTTCGAATTTTGTATTTTCATTCGATAAATATTTTAACGACTCTACACCGACGCGTATAAAACGGTGAAATATATCGATGAAAACTATTTAATGCATTTAGTAGTGTTTTTTCTTTGTTACCGTTTCTGTTTCGGACCGCGCAAAATCGGAAAAATCGTCAATCCTGTGTATCTGAAGGATACAAACGACAATCGCAACAGATCTCGGTGGACAATTCGTCCATGGTCCGTTCCAGTCGCGTTTTGCCCAAGTCAATGGAAAACAAAGGCAATATTCAACTTTTTTCATTACGCGCAGCTTTTACATTTCGGCGCCAATATTCGTCGCGTTAACGTGTTTCAGCGTTCGCTTACTGCGTCGAACAGTAGCGATGAGTCGCACACTCACGACGAATATTCCGCCGAATTTGTGTGAAATACGCGTCGTTGCAACAAATAAACTTAAAATCGTTTCTGTTAAACAATGTCCACTGTCACAGTACTGGAGATACACGACGATCTCGGTATGCCTGTGAACTACGTAAGGACTAAAGCTTTAGAAGACAGTATCCGGAAGGACATTATTAGTGACGAGAATTCGCTGCACCGTTCAATCACTCCCGTAATAAAGCTGGCGCATTTGATCGGCCTTTTTCCAGTGCGCGGTTTCGAGGGACAAAACACGAATTATTTGTTGTAAGTACTATCGGGCAATAACACAAATCAATTACGCGGTATACTTTTAACAAAGTGCTCACGACTCAGCGACGTACAAAATTCGCTTTGACAACGCGTCAACAATTGAGGTATAAATTATCATCGTTTGTACCATCTAACAGATGTACAAAGCGTATAAAGAAGATGATATATCAGGAGTGTGGTGGTGTTGAGGGGGATTAACGCTGAAACCGTATTGAATTGTGTCAGATCTTTGGCGTATAAATTCCGAACAAATGCGTGTCTTATTCCCTACGTTTATTATTTTATGTTGCTTTTATGTATTTTTCTATTTTTCAGCTTCAAATGGTTCAGCTGGCAAATGTTATACGTCTTTACTTTAATTTTATTGCGCATCTTCTTGGTCGTATGTGTAATTGTCAAATTATGTCGAAGTGGACTTACGTACAAAGCTATTGGTAACGTTTAAAACTAATCCGTTACTTTTAGACACTGATCAAGACATGGTAACTGTTATCGGGTTTACATTAAACGGTCATTATTGTACGTAAAAATTAGGGAGCTTGACATTGTTTACCCGTAGATTTGATACGGTTTTTCATATTCCGGAAAATCAATTATGGTGTCGGTCGACAAAAGAATGCTCGCAATCCTTCACATTGAACAGAAGGTCTTGGTTTCTCTAATTCCCAAATAAAAAGACTCTTTAGTTAACGTACTCTTATATAAGTAAAACGTTAAAAATACAATAAATTATTAACGTCAACCGATTTTTGATTTTGTACTTACGTTGACGCCCAAAAATTTGAAATTTCAATGTATTATTGGAAAGAAACATTTATTTCTTGTAAACCGTTTATGTACATATTTAAGCTGAGCGTTATCATTAATAACACACATACATATAATAAATTTAATACGATAAATATTATAATAATTTTAATAAATATTATACGTTATTCGGATAATAGAAATATATAATTTACATAAAATGTGTTGAACGAATTTGTACATACCCTACATCCATTTATAGTGATGCCTTTTGAATATACTTTAATAGCTAATACCGTTTGAATAAGGAATAAAAAAGTTATTAGTGAACTTTT
>JAIPRN010004478.1:0-14793 GCA_025469175.1 Geopemphigus sp. TES_GeoC_2020
ACTAAATCACGCATAAGCCATTTTGAAAAATATTGATTTTCATTCGTATCATTTAATTTTCATTTATCTTACGGACGTACTGTGTCCATTTTAAAATATGGTATAACTATAGTTAGTATATCAAAATTAATACTAGGTCATCGTCATCCAATTGAATGAAAATTGCTTGCAGGAGGTATACGAAATGTTCAATTTAAATCAACAAAATATAACCATTTAATAAAATGTATATTATGATTACTCTTTACATTATAATTAAGAATTTTTATTATTATGAAACTAATTTTATGTCGATAAGACAACGATTGGATTTCCAAAACACTGTATTGCACAGACCACTTAATGTCTAAATTGAACTAAAATAAAATGATATTCATATAAATTATTGTTTCGTTATTGTGAAGTGTATATTGTATGAACCAAATACCATACGTAGCATATGGGCGTTATTATCGCATTGATTTAATTTCACATAATAGAATATAATAAGATCGGAATACGAAATGTATTAAATCTTATTTATTAACTATGGTATAGAATATACTTTAAAGTGGGATATATTATTCTAAAGTATATATTAAGATAAAAGGTGGCTTTTTAAATATACAGAATATCATAAATATACTATTAAAATAATTATAATAATAAAGAAAGCAACAAATCACCTCAAAATATAATAGATAGTAGTCATTAAACGTAGGGCAATTTTTCTTAATTAGTGTGTCGGTTAACCTATAAAAAATGTTTAGGACTGATTATTTTAGTAAAAAAGTGTCGAATTATTTTTAATTTGACATTAGGTTCCAGTTTGTTTGTCTATTCTATGTGGTTGACTTTTAATAATAATAATTATATCGGTTTCATATTACACGTTTATCGTATTATAATAGACGATTATTAAAATAGTTAAATTATTATTACTGCCGTCGTGATTTGTACGCAGGTAATTGTTACGCGTTGAATGCCATTCGATATGGGCATGTACTGTATTTAATTCACTTTGCCCGCTTAAATTTGGGTAGGGTAAATTTTTCCAGAACATTATCATACTATGCCTTGTCAATGTAAGTAGAATTGGAATATTAAATTGATCGTTTTTACAACGCCCAACATGTTAGTGCTTTGTACACCCTATTTGGGAATTATTATAAAACGCCAGAATTTCCTACTTATATGTATATATATATATGCTTTCGTTCACAGAAAAATGAATTTATTAAAAAAAGTACTTCGAAATTTTACTTTTTCTTTTGAAACATTTAAATTCGAAGTAAAATCAATGGACATTATAAATATTTATATAGCCTAAAAAATGACTCGATCAAGTTTTCACTTAAATTTATTATTTTAATTTTCTGATTAGCCTAAGAAGTTTAAATTGAATAATCATAAAAACGTGTCAGTAGATGGTCATTAGAATATTAAGTTTTTATTAAATAATAAATATTAATAATTATTTCGATTAAAAATAAACACACACAATTTATTCGAGTTAAACGTATTAATTAGTTAATTATGTAGCACGAATTCAATATTGTATTGCAGCGGTTTTCAGTATCGCAATAATTCACGTATTCCATGACAATTACTTTTTTTTATTTCCGTACCGATTATCATAAACTATTTAAGATACATTAACAAAACGGTAAGCATAAATAGAACCGGTTTTTTAGATTTAAAAAAATAATAATAATAATGAACAGATAGTGGCCACGATAGAAAATTAACGCGAAAATCGTTTTAGATTGACGCAAGAATATTGTTGCCTACAAATGGATAAAATGAAATTAGCAAATAAACATTTGTGAAGTATTCGAGCAAACACACAAAAGAACCAATATTAGTAATAAAATATATTTTTAACCCGGCGAGAACATTTTTCGTGGTTGTTTGTACGTCGACACACTTGTCACATTGACACCCGTTGTATTGCCGGCCGGGACGTGTTTACGAGTCGCACTGAGGATTTGTAACGTACGTGACAACGTGTTAATGTGCATTTTCGTAACTCGATGATTTAAATGTCAAGAGATTGAGGGAATGAGTGGGACCAAGTGAAAGGGGTGTTTGTGTGTGTCCGTACAAATGTTTCAATATTACGGACAAAGTTATTTTTAGTAGACGAGCCAAGAGCACATGCGTGTCGTATTATTCCCCATTATCGATTTTCCTACCGATATGAACTTCTGATGTCACGCGACATTGATCGTGGCGGCTAAACCATCGCGGTTTCCATCGCCACGAACAGTTTGTAGCCGAAATGTGTTACCGAATTCTGCCGTGTCGTGACATTGTTTGTGAGTGGCGTAATTTCGGCCCTGAATTAAGGACATCGGTTCTCCGATCTATCTCTATTCGAAAACCGCCGCTGTACCGCCTCGGGTCGTGGATGGGGGTAAGGAGAAAGGAGCTTACATCTCCGGCCCGCTCGGTTTTCTACGCGGAAACAACGCCATGGTGGTTTACCAACGGTAACGGATTGCCCGAATATTATCGAGTTCGATACATCGTGCCCGCGGGTATTGCGTGATAGTTATTGATGTTTTTTGTCCGTAAGGGGTGAATAGAGGATTGGTATAATAATAAAACGAACATGTGTTTCTTTCGAACACACTGCCAAGAGGCCAACTTGGGTAACGAAAGCGTTTTTTAGACGAAAGGATCGTCTAATATTTCGTAATGACGTGTTATGTTCCCGCAATTTATAACAATCGTAACAATATTTTAATAACTGTTAACGACTCAAAAACGTTTTCAAATAATCGTAAACTAAATCTATCTGCGTAACATAAATATAAGTATATACGTACGCAAATACAATTCCTTTTTTTATTTCTATCGTCTTCGTGTTTGCCTGTCGTATAATTAATTCTTATTAAGAAATTTTGAAATCACATTTCAGACAAATTGTGAAAAAATTTACGACGTCCTTTTTACATTCGTTAATAATATATACCGTATGCGGAAGGTTTAAAAATAATCACCAGGAGCCATTTTAAATAACTCGTGTTTAGGTAAAAAAAGAACTTTAAGTTTTTGGTAAGGCCTAATAGAAAAACTTAAAATATTTTGTATAATTCACCGACTAGTTTTCAAACTTGTTGTGTAGTTGCAATCGATAGGTAGTTTAAGTAGTTTAAGTAATTTGATAATACTTTTAAGCAATACTTAATCCAGCCGAATAATTACGTAAACAAAAATAATAACTCAATTATAATATTCCGTCTATTTTCGTAATACTTCGAATGTATCGTTTTTGTTTAGCTTTGTAGCTCGTTTTATATGCGTGTTGACGAAACTATTTTCATATCTCTGTATTTGTTAGGACTAATGTAAATATTTCTTAATTTAATCCTCGAATTATTTTTTTCCACAAGATATTCTTCGTCGGTTGTTTATAAATTGAATGGCTTATTAACACTATGAATATTAATTTCCAATAACAAAATAACACGATAATAAATAAACGGAAGTAAAATAAATATTAGTGAATGGCCGTAAAAGTACCTGTTAACCTTTTTTTAAGTAAATATGTATAATTTATAGGTATAGCATACGATAAAGAACATAAAATAAAGACGCGTATAAATCACGATCTCATTATGTTGACTGTGAATTTGAAGATGACATCTGATCCAGACTCCGTTGTTTTCAGCTCTTACTCAAGTATAACGTTATATTTATTTATACGCAAAATTCTTGTCTTTGTATATAATATTAATACTATACATTAAACACTTCTTTGTTAATGTAAACGTATAGTCTTTCATCTTTAAAACGTTTGATTATGGCGTCTTTAAAAGCAGTCTTTTGTAGCAATAATAACAATATTAGAATTTCTAGTTACATGTTAAATTTGTACGTGATTATTTTTTTTTTTAATAAATTTTATACATTTTACCTTACCAATTTATTTTTAACAAACATTTTTTATATTTTAATCATATAATCAAAACAAATTATGTTTTTAGGGTTTTTTTTATGGTAAATTTAATTTTATATTTTGATTTAATTTTAAATCATAAACATAATGGTGTTTGTATATTTAAGATATTCAAAAATATAAACGCCTTGTAGTTACATTTATAAAGAAAATTCTCACAACTTACGTATGTAAAGAAGTTTATTTAATTTTGATTACATTCTACGTGAATATATAAACAAGAAAGTTCCAACTTTAAAACCACACTGAATCCTAAAATCCTATATTTAAATTAAAAATTATGTTAAAAATTTTTGCGTAAATAATAGTTTATATTTTATAGTAACATTTAATAAATTATGCTTGAACGTTCAATTGGAAGTATTAGACGGTAAGGTTACTATTCAATTCACTAACTTGTAAAACCAACAAGCGTATCGATTATTATTTTTAGGTAAACATATATTATTAGAATAAAAAAATAATTTCGATATTTGATACGTGATAACGAATTATGAGGAGTTAAACATAAACAAAAGTGAACGGATATATAAAAAATAACGAGACTTAAAACGAAATACGTATTAACAATATCCAGTAAATTTAATAGACGCGAATATTAAAGAAAATTAACATGACGAAAACCGTGTTAACTTTGATTATGACAATCGTTTAAACAACGCCTCACAATCAATTATAGGTGGTCAATTATATGGTGAGGAGTTGAATCTACTTATAAACAACTCTAGTAAATAATAATAAATATTAAATAATTAACACTATTACAGTTAATCTAAATTAAATACGACGTAATAGTAAATACAAATTACGACATAACAGTTAAATTTGTAGCGGTGTCTTGTAAATTCCAATTGTTTAGATAGAATACGGTAAAATACCGTGACGTCTCAAGGTTTTCAATAATTATTTAATACTTGCGGCGTAAATTACGTTTAGTCTTTTCATTCGGTTTAAATCCAATCTGAAACGTAAGAATTTTAATAAGAAGAAATTAGTAATTTTAAAAACTCACAAACATGTATAAACGTTTAAACGCGAAAATTATCCAATTTGTATGGAAGTTTCCAGTTGATTTCTTATATACGATATGGTGTGTATGCGTGAACGTTTATTTTAAGCGAATTCACTTTTGTATAATTACACTTTTCCTATCGCGCTTCAATATTAGTAAACCAATACAATTTTCTAGATAAATACTGGTCGTTTTATTTATTTCCAAAAGTAATAAGAGTGTTATTGTAAAATAGCTGAACCTATTTTGTAATTTTTACAAGTATAATGTGAGTTCGGTGTATCATATTTTCGGCCAATATTTGCGTCGGTGAATGGATACACTCATATTAACACATGTCATTATGATGCGTTCAAGCAACACAAAGTTGTCTATAATCGTAAAACATATATTTATCGTCCTACACGAAATGACATTTATGAAATTGTATTATTATTAACGTACATTTTTGGCTCAGGGACAACAAAAAGAAATCGCGTCACCCAAAGTAAACAAATTCGTACTCCCAGAAAGAAATAATAATAATGATTATTATTATTATTATTTTCGGTATTTTAGAAACGTGAGCAAAAGGTATATGTCAGTCAACCGAAGAAATGACGGAATATATCGTATCGATTTCAATACCGCAGGCGGTAAGATATTTCTCAAATGCTGGAATGAAATTTTTGAAATTTAATCGAACAATGATACCATCATTTCCATCACAAAAGGCAACGCGCGCGTATTGACATCGTTTTGACTAGACGCGTAGATTATTTGCAAACATATAACACAATCCTTTTCTCTGTACGTAACTGATTTACGTTGAACCATCAAACGCGTACAACAATCAAGCCCCATTAAAGGCCTACTTTGTTGTTATTCACGCTTCAGATTAATGTTTATATTATTTTTAACTATGCAGTTTAGTTAATATGGTAAAATTGGTAAACGATAACCGTCTCTATACGCGTATTATAAATAATAATAATACCGACCGACGTTTTGAAACGTGTAAATAATTTATGAACGTTGGTTTTTTTTTTTACATTACGAATATCGATGAAAATCTGTACAACACGGACTGTACATCAAATGATAGGGAACGTTTTCCGAAAATTGTGTTAGAGGATACACAGTTAAATGGAGCGTTTGGATAGTTATACAGGTGGTATAATACAAATGTTTATGTCAGTGCGTAACGTGTAATTTATCCCAGGAGGTGAAAATCTTTATAAATGATGTCGGTAGAGTCATACGAAGGACCGTTCCGAATTTAGCGTAGAGGTTTTGGATTGGAAACTCGTGTTTTATTAATATTGTACAATATTTTAGCCGTAATCTTGATTGTATACAGACATAATCGAAGATTTACATTGTAACAATATATAAGCATTTAAATCGGTGTTGGTTAGTTCATTTAACTTTTGTTGAAGGATTATTAATGTATTACTAGATAGAGCGAAATATTTTACTATAATAATAATAACAATATAGGCACGCAAATATAATTGATAATGGTTTAGTATTATTATGAATTTGTTAATAAAAACCAATGACTATAATTATATAAGTTACATACGTGAATTAGGTATAACTATTGTATTATATATTTTTCAAAAAAAAAAAAAATTTATGTCAGCTTATAGGCTTAAATTCAAACGATCATTCAATATACTGTACAATAGTTAATAAAAAAAAAACCTAATTTGATAAATTTTGTTTTTTAGATTCTCTCATTTATTATAGGAAACATTTGATTGTAAATTAATTATGAGATTTTTCCGTGAAACGTATTTTGAGATATTATTACAGTCAATTTATGCAAATACGGTCAACGGGGAATTTTCATATTATTAAATATAAATTATTCATAATATTGTTGCATAGAAATAATTATGTTTACACATAAATGAAATTATTGGGTGGAATGGTTTCTGATGTTTTCAAAAGCTAAAAAATTATATAATTATTGTGCTCATATTACACACAGCCCAACGAACTGATGATATAAGCGCTTCAAACAACATATTACACGTTATTTTTAGAATAAATTTTTATATTCTTTTCGTGTGTGTGAAAATATATATATATGCTATTATGTAGATATTTATAAAAAACGTATTCAAACTTAATAATTTTAGTATTGCCTAATAAATAAATAATTAATAATAAATACGCGGTAATCGCAATTTTTTTATTTGTGTACATGTTTTTTATGATTGTGTAGATATATTTGTTGATGTTTTTATAGCTTTTCAATAAACTAGCTATTTCATAGTTATAAAATTGGAGTAAATTATGATAAAACGGTGTTTACTACTTTAATAGGTTTAAGTATATTTCGTGTTGTGTAATGACACCGTTTATTTTGTAATATTGAAAAATCAATTGGAAATAATCGTCATGCTCTTTTCTTTTTAACACAAAAGAATATTGTAAAAATTTTTATTGATATAAGTGTAGTTATCGTTTATGTATTCTACAATAATTAAACAATATTTGTAATATAAGAACTGTAGGGTTTAATTGATTTTCATGTCAAACGACTGCTTGCGTAGTTGCTTTGGGTGTAATAAGTTTTTCGTTAGAATGACCACGTAAAATATTGGTATTTGATGTACCTAGATTAAACTAATTGGATAACTGTTTCGGAGTAAGGAATAAGAAGGAATAATTGGATTCCCTAGAACATACACAAGTTGAGGACCTTGAACGTAACTAAATTTATTAGAAAATCGCAAATTAAAAGTTCAAATCAATGACCTTGGGTAGAAAATTTCGTGAATGCCTAAAATTACAGAAAGTTTCTATATGTTCACAAATATTTCAAATACATTAGAAAACTCCTTCAATATTTATTGAGAAATTATATATTATTATTTGAATCCACATAGTTTTAAATTATTCGTTGTAATACTCAGAAAATAATAATATGTTCGTAGATTGAATATGTTCCAATTTCTGACAAATTTAACTTAAACAAACGAATGGTTGTTTGACAGATTTTAATAAATAACGCGCGATTTGTATAAAAAATATCGAGTGCAAATAATTATTAATAATATTTATTATAAAATTATTCGATTAATATTCCACGAGGAAGAATTTGATTGTATATTCATCAGTATTTACTACTTTTAGCATATATAATTAAATATAATTATGCTAAATTATTTTTCGTTAACGTATGTGTATATGTAATGTATACATTTATTTATTCTTATTTTATTAATTCATGGATTTTATTAATTTTAATTCATACATATACGAATCGATACTTAATGTTAGACTTATTTTTAATTACATTCGACATCTGTCGACCAATATTGAATATGTATTTATATTAAAATGCCTGTTTTTCCTGACAACGTATACCGATATAAAATTCAACATATATTGAAATAACCCTATAGAATGCCATATGCAGTTTACTACTTGGAAACATTCAAAATGTAGAGGGAATTTCCAATCGCGTATATTACATTATATTTGTACTTGACGTCGTTTTATATTTTATATTTCATATTAGATTATCAATTTTTTCCTATTATTTCGTAGATTAAACTTTAACTTTATTTAATAGCTATAGAAAACCAAAAATTAATACGAATTCATCGTTTAATTTCCAAATACTATAAACGATGTTCACATGTTTTCATTGTTTTAAGTAATTATTTTCTCTATATGCTTTATTTTTTTACGTTATATAATTAAGATTATATTTTCAATCATTTTAGTAACAGAAAATTATTTATTGCTCCATTGATTTTAAAAAATTAAGTTATATATTTAACAATTTATTTAGTAAATTTAAAAAATTGAATTGTATTGCGATTATCGTTTATTTGCACAATACCAAGAGAGTTTTCTGAACTTTGAGATCTTATTAAATCACCCATTTTTCCTCCGAAAATTTCACTTCAAATTTTTTCATAAATATCATTCAAGCTGTTTTTTGAAATAGAAAAGACATATAACGAATATTGTCCTTTTTCATTATACAGGATTTAATATTATTATGTGTTTAGTATTATACAAGATGATTCGAAATTTGTCGTATATGGTCAAATATTACATGGATATTTAATTTTATTATAAATTAACAACATACATAGAATAATTTTTATGTCGTTCGTCCATAACAACATACATAGAATAATTTTTATGTCGTTCGTCCATGTGTACTCAGTAGGTATTGATAGCATTTTGATTTTTATAAATTCTATCCGTAATTAGCATTGAAGTCGACGATGGTGCATTTTTAATATTGTTTAAAACAAAATTGCCGTAAAACACAATTAAACTGTAAAAGAGTAAAGAAATATATTTCACAATTGTAATAGAAAATAAAAAAAAATCCATCAACGTTTTAATGGATTTCTATACATTTGCTAATATAGTCATTTTATTAACAAGGTGAAAAAACGTCAATATACGGTATTTTATAGCGTTATGTCTCACGGTATAATCAAAGTTTTATCACAATTAAAATTAAACAAGTAATCGTGTTACTGTAAACTTATAGTTTAAACGACCAAGTTTGAAAATGCCGAAATATGTTTTTGATTCGCAATAAGAAACCAAGAACATACCAATAAATTTTAAGAGCTTGTAGAACGCTAATTTCGGTTCGTAACCTATTATACAATTTGTCTACGCACCACGTTAAATATTATTTAAATTATTTATATTATTTATTTATTGGTTCACGGACAATTATTTTGTATATTGTAACGGAACCAATAAACTTTTTTGACATATCAGTTCATCCGTAAATCGAAACGTTACATTTTTTCCTTTAACGTCCACGTTTATTTCTATTGACGCCAAACAAGGTCCATATAAAATACGTGGCACTGTTGAATTTGAAATGTAATCCATATAATTCATTCGGCGAACGTAAAATTTTTGTCGCACGACGAATGCATATTACATTTAGTTTCATTATTCGCCAGAGTACTTCGAATCAATGTCGTGAGCGTCTTTAACAGGTTTTATTGTAAATAGACTTCTACTGATTCATTTACATTGAATATATGTATATTGAAATCTTCTAACGTGATTAGTTTAATGAGTTTGGTAGACACCGCTAGAACCATACTGTTATCGTAACGCATTATATATTACGGGGACGAATTGTAGAACATTAAGTTAGTTATTAAGGACACGATCGAACGGAAGTATCCGCATTACGATATCTTAAAATATTAACGTCATATTACGGACATTTGTAGTTGGACGCTGATATTATCGAGTATTTCAGTCCAAGTAGTGAGAATCTTGAACATAATTTGAATTGGAAACGCAAATACGGAATGAATTATTCATTATTCATCAGCTATGAGAGATTGTTCGATACACCGAATTTGTTTTCTTGGGTTGTGACGCAGCCATAACTAAATAATACACGTATATTTATTTATAACTACACGTTATTCGTTGTTCTTTTATTGTATTGTATGTTTTCTACTTATTACCCGAATACTACAAACATTATCAAAATTGAACCTGACGTTTCGTTTAGTTTGGTATTCGAATACTGGTTAAATTTAAAACGCATTCACTAGGTAAGTTGTGAAATTATTACCATTCAATGTTAGATACGGTTATATAATTAATAATATTTTTCAACCGTGACAAAATTTTATATAAAATTTCCAGTCGATATAGCCATGTATACGTGATGAACTGGATGGAATCATATAAACATTAAATATACATCTTTAGAATACGTTTTATATATATATACACATTTTTCATTTCCAAAACAGTTCTAAGGGTTTTCATGAAATTCGGTCAATATATGTACAGTATTGAACAAAAAAGCGATCTAGCCAAGTCAAAGACTCTGATTAATCGATTTGGAATATGAAATATGGTACGAACGAGTTTTAAGTGCGTCGCCATTGAATAATGTTGACAATCCAAAAACGACTAAAAGTGAAAGACAAATTTCGACAGTAATCAATCTCGATCATGTATATTTACCCGGTTGTATACGTAAGGAAACCCGAATTTAGAGCTTTCGACAGTTTTTATTTGAATATAGGGTATGTTTTTGAATTAACGTATTCTATCTATTAAGATAGTTTAATATATGTTACGAATGTACGGGATAAACAAATTTACCGTAACACTTCGAGCGATACGAACGATTTTCTATCTTTGTTTAGTAGTTTATTCTTTACAAGAATAAGAATAAATAGTATTTTAAAAGTTTGAAGGCCACCGGCCGACAATTTCAGTGTACATAATGATATAAATAACTAGGACAGTGGACGACACAGGCCACGGTTAACGACTATTCAATATTAAATTACGAATTGTGTATTATAACTACATATACGTATACCCATATGTTCGTGTGACGACGACGGTATATTATTGAACTGGATACTTGCAAAGTGGTATCTCAATTAAGTCTAATGGCATCGCGTGCGGTCGAATGGCTAACTACCGACTGAGGCAGTGAGTTCCTAGATATACGCCACCAGTGAATATTTGATCAAGTAGATAAATATTGGGCCTATTCGAGGGAGAATTGCTGTAATGGGACCAATGGTGATGGCGTGATCGCAGTGACCACGGCGGTGAAAATACATGGAGACGAGAAACACTTGTCAACAACCGTGAACCGTCTGCGCGAAATTGCCGATTAAGCTCGTTATATTTGACACGGTCGCGATATAGATAATTTAGCGCTTCGTCGAAATAGTCCTGGTAAGGCGACGAGCGCGTTTCGGAACGTTCGATTTTATTTTGCGAACGGTACCGGGAAGCTCACCGATGGATTTACGACCACTTCGCCATAAAATAAGTCTATTTGGTTTATTACTCTCGGTATATTACAGTTGTCTATCCGCGACACGGTACCAATTTAATACGAACGCGCTCTATCGTTGTCTTCAACTGTAATTCACACCAACCTAGTGTACGTGTATATAGATAATACACGTATGCACTACCTGGTCAATACCGAACGGACTCTTTCTCTCTATAACCTGCAATTTGGGTTTTGAGTTCGTTGCGTTGTGTACATAGAAAATTAACGGGCAATTTAAATATATTCAATTAGATACATTCGAAATCAAATAACAGGTGAACATATATTATTTGACTGAATTGCTATTAAAAATTAACGAATTAATTTCTAACGACATTTTTGGTTAATTAATATGAAATATATGTAATACGTTAATAATTCGTAGAGTTAGATTATTTATAGTATTTGTATAACGCAATCCAAATGAACTATTTATGTACACACATTGTTACAGACGACTGCATATAGTTTGTAAAAGTCTAAATCATAGTATTTCTCGTTATCTCGTTGGATATTAATATTGTTGTCAAGGAACGTAAAAAATGTACACAAATGATAAAATTCAATACAATAACGTTTTCATATAAAATAAAATAGATATTATTTTCTTTGTCTGCTTCATTTAGAAAATAAAGAAAAACTTTGTTCTCAAAAAAAATTAAATAAAATTAATTTCGTTATTTTTCGTTTATTTTTATTTTTGTTTCGGTGGGGTTAGATGATGAAATCTGCCCATCATTATTTTCCTTCATAATATATATAAAATTGGTGTGTGTGTATGTGTACGACGCACACAAAAAAAAAATTATTTTTCTTTTCTCGCCTTTCAGCAAAACAAAAAATAATAATGTGACGACACTAAGAAAAGTATTTTAAATAACTGTATAAAAAAACAAAAATATGGAAAAAATTTCAATATTTTCGCTTTAAAATTGAAACATTTAAAACACATTTTTCTTTATGCATAAAAAGTTAATTTATTATTGGTAAAGTGAAATTTCAATAAAATATGTTTACTTAAAAACTCTAGTATGCTAGATAATGTGCACTATCGTAAAATATATAAATATATATCAATGTTTCGTCGTTAACTGCAATTATTATTTGTTGTTTCAGTATCACTAAGCAATTATTTTACGAGTGACCATAGACATAACTATTTTGTTACTTATGATATTCCAAAGTTCATATGCAGTTTCCTGTAAAATTGTTTTTATACGTGTTTTTTTGTATTATATTTCCTTAAATTACAAAATAAAATTACTGATAACGTATCTATTTGAGATGCGTAACAAAAAGGTAATGCTGTGGATATCGGTTCAAGTAAGATATTCAAAGTGTGTTTGAAGAATTTTGTTATTATTTCAAATTTGAGAACAATAATACATTATCGTATTGGAAAAATAATTATGGACAACGATAGTAATTTATTGTTAACTAAAAATTATTTTATGTCTATGCTTGTATATCATTTTGAACTCTTTGAAAAACAAAAATTGCTTGTGTCCATAACGAATATGTCAACAATTTAACCACTATATATATATACATTGTAATTTTTGAGCTGTTTTGAATAAAGTTTAATGAAACTAAAGAGAAAATCAAAAGTATAATTGAGTACCAATTAGATAATATTGTACACCAGAAAGTAAAATATGTCAAATCATTCGAGCACTCGTTCAACACAAAATAATGTTTACGAACAAAACAATTAATTTAAGTTTTTTTAACAAAAAAAATTGTAAAAAAAATACATTTGTTATACAATGTAAATATTTAATACTTCACTCAGAGTTCCGTATTATAAAATTTATAATTATTTAAATATGTAATATATAATATTTTATTATATAAAATGAAAAGATATATCATGGGAAAAATAATAGTATCAAATAGTAGTATAACTTTTAGTTTTTATGTTTATTGAATTATTAAGGCCGTAGATAATATTGCCTAATATTTTTAGTGATTTAGATAATTATATTCGTTTTTACTAATTAATAATTAATTTAGATTTATATTGATTCGAAATACACTTACTTTATCTAATTCGGTTTTCAATTCACGTACTCAGAATAAATAATTACCACCCGAGCCTGATTTAGGTTAGTATCAACTAGTTAGTGTTTTGAAACGCATCAACCTTCAGATTTATTATTAAACATTTTGTAGACTAAGGTTAAATTGGGAAAAATCATTTTTATAATAAAATGATAGAAATAAAAGGTGAATTTTGCACAATTAAAAACTTTTGTGCAGATATTAGCAATTTTTAACAAGGCCTCTTTTTTATAAAGTTTATTAAAACTCACAGCCCCAAAGTTCATAAATCAGGCGTTGATTACCATATATTTATATATTTATATTTGGCTGATAGAATTTATAATGGACCCAAATAAAAATTAAATAACGCATTCTATTAAATTATGTATCAATTTTTGATGTAAAATACCTTATAGATATAATAATAATGTAATATATATATAATCAAAATACTATAATTATGAGTATAAATCTCTATTAAATTTTCTTCAATAAAATTTATGATTTGAAAACTAAGATTTCTAGCATAGGAAATAAATAATTTTGAAAATATTTTTCATTATAATAGTAAAAAACTGTAACTTAATAATAATTTTATCTCATAAAATCTTTCAAAATATTGACGAAGATCCAATTTTTATATTGTTTTATAATTAGAAATTGAATACATAATTATTGAAAATATCAAAAATTATCATTTACAATAAAAAAATTATTATTTTTTCCATGGTAATTAAAACGTAGACGACGAACATATACAATTAATTGATTTATCGGGCGTTTTTTTGAAAATCGAAAAAATAATTGTTTACGAACAATGTTACATACGTAATAAAGTCAGTGGAAAATTCTCCATACATAAATGTATATTAAAAAATTACGCACACAAGTTTTAAAAAAATTCCGGTTAAATCAAAAATACAATGGTATCATGTTTGTTTGCATTATACATATACATATACATATATATATATATATATATATATA
>JAIPRN010004479.1:0-14779 GCA_025469175.1 Geopemphigus sp. TES_GeoC_2020
TACGCGCGCAAGGGTTCGTATGGTAATTTTTTATTTTACGAATTAACGTTTTTTTACGTGTAATTTGGATTCAGTCCATCGGTTATTTTTTCTGTTTCACGAATATGTATTAATAACTTAAAGATGAACGTCGAGATATTTAATTACGTTAATAATGTTTATATTGATTATAAATTATTCTACAATTATGAACTAACAAAAATTATACAATAATGATTATTTATTTTTTAGAAAAATTATTAGGGCCCACGAATAACTTATTATTCATTATTATAACGCAATAAAGAAATACGTTATATTTCATTTAGGTGAAAAAGTAATTTTATAAACATATATATTTAAATAATTTGGATACATAGTATAATAGTTACAAATTACGCTTATTTAATTATTATAATGGACGTACGTACTATATAATTTAAGACAACTTTAAGAATTCATTACCAATTTAATTATGTTTATTACGGGGCAAAGTAAATATTATTGTTATACAATAAAAGCTAAAACCGTATTAACTGTAGTTTATACTTACTTATATAATTAGTTTATTTAAAAACGAATTTCGAATACGAATTATTTTAAATTTGATAATTTTTTAATTCTTTTAAAAGCGATTTAATATTTTAATATTCGTTCGGCCTTTCCCGTTTAATTGGTTCTCATTTGAATAGTATACGCGTATATGTACGTTTATTTTCAGTTATTTAGGCCGAAAGAAATTAAGAATGTATTAATATCGGAAATAAAATTTGCGAAACGGAAAATTATTTTGACGAGCGTGATATAAAATACAAGATAATAAATATAGAGCGTTACATGCATGGTTGTTGGTGTAAAAGTCTTGTGGGCGAAAAGTTCACTTAACGGTAATCTTTGAAGTTAATTATTTTTATATATTTTACGAAATGGAAGTTTATTTGTAGAAATTAGAATACTGCGATTGTATGCGTGCGTATATATTCAATTCATACTTATATATATATTTGTAAGTCATAACCAAACGACAACTATTTAAAAGTTCTCCGCGAGAAATAGTTTTTTAATTCGTACTTAAAGTAACGTAAGAATTATAATTTATTTTATTTTCAAACAATTTTTTCGCTTTCCGTTCAGCAATCGAAATAAATGATGTTCGAGACGATCGTAAGTTTGTTCGACCGATGACTCACGATTGGAATGCGTTCGAAAAATGTCTTTTTCGAAATAAAATCTATTTGGGCATCGTCGCACCAACAGTAGCATTAAATATATATATATATATATATATATAGTTAGTAGCGGAATTCAGCTGTGGCGAGTGTGGTTTGTTGTTTTGGCCTAAAAAGAATTATTCGTGTATATTATAATATTCTTTTGGGCATCGCGGTGACCTTGACGCCGGTCCAAAATCGCCCCCTCGTCGTTCGACGACCGAAATAAAATGGTTAAAAACGTTTCGGGGAGGCAAAAAAGTAAGGTATACGTATATAAAAATGGAGTAGCATAGTATAGCCTAGTTTGCGCGGACGTCGGTTCGTGCGTCATAATGCATACGATGCGTATATACGCGCTCTTTTACGTTTTCGTTCGTTAGTATTAATTTTAGTTTCTGGCCGCGTTTTTTCGTTTATATCGCATTCATACGTCGGCGGTCGTCTTTAAGTTTTTTAAAATTACGAATTTTTTCTTTTCAATATATACGTACGTATATATAAAATTTGATATATATACAAATATATTATATTCATAACGCGATTTTCGGGTGTTTTGTCGAAAAAATAAACTTTTTCCATATAATTAACGTGTGTATGTATTCAAATTCGTGTTTTTTATACTTATATATATATATTATTTACGTTATTATTTAAATTAGCCATTTTAATCCGTCGAACTTCGGCCTGCACCGTCGTTGTTATATATGTACATTATTTACGACCACTTAGGTACGTGTCATAAAAAAAGTGATAGATTAAAACAGTTTTTTTTTGTTCTTCGATATATTATTAGTTTTATTTCGATTTAATATGCACGCGTTGGTTTACATAATAAAGGACGTCGTCGTTGTCGTCGTCGTAGTCGTAGTCGTCATCGTCGTCGTCGACAACCGATATAGAGCATTAGTTTTGAGCAAACAAATTGATAAGCTGCAGAGGCTTTCATATTGTTACGGATTTAGTGTACGAAAGAGTTTCACGATTTTTTTTCTAAAAATTGTATTTCTAAAATGTTGTTTCATTTAAATGTTATTGTTACGAAAATTTCAAACTCATTATTTCCGGTACGTGCATCTAACCTATACGTTTTCATTTTCATCAAATCGAAAAATAATTAGATATTTAAATCTTATATATATTTTTTATACAATTACCTATACTCGATACAGTGTGAATTATGACTTAATTGTTTTCGTTAAATCTATAATTTTACTTATGTATACTTATATATATTTTATTAATATTATTTTAACTTCTTTTTGGTATCGTGCATATTATGCCTGCATAATCCAAGGTAAAATCGTTCTTGTGGGTTTGTCTTTTTCCGCTTTGCTGCCGAAGTGTAAGTACGATTTGACAGCAAAGTGAAAGGGACTGATTCATAGAAAGAATAATACTACGTCATCGAATTGAGAACAATTTTATATAGAACAATTCGATTTAAATTTCAATAGAACAATTTTATAATCCGATCTGGCTGGTGTTGGTCTAATATGATGATTGTAAGTAATTAACGTAATATATTATCGTATTTAATAAAACATAGGAAATATTTCCAATCTAGATAGTTATATTCTTTACAGTAATTATTAATGTAGGATATTTTTTTTCATAAGTTATTAAGCGATAACAATTTATGTGGTTAATTTAGTAAAACATAAATATATATATATATTTTAATTATTTATTTTTATTTCATATTGTTTCAAATATTGGATTTCATTGAGAATTCTTGTCCGAGGGATCTAGGAAAATATATATTACGTTGTTTATATACGATTTTTTATACAAAAGTAATAAAATAATTTTAGTTTTAAATTAATTTTGAAATTTCATTTTTATGTGTTTTTTAATACTTTTTTGTTGTATATTTCGAAGTAAAGAATAAATCGTTCATTTTTGTATGAAGTATTATTGTCATGGTTTAAGTCGGTACTTTTTTAACCAAATATATGTCCAAATTACAAGTTTAATAAAATTAATAAAAAAGTGGTTAGTAATATTAATATTTGTACTTATGTTAGCTTATTCCGTAAATTACAATAATTTATTTCTAAACTTACATTTAACATTATTTATGTATGTAGTTAAATGTCTAATATTTTCAATTTATTAGCAGATTATCTTTAATTCGTGTTATTAATATAATATATATTTATTTATACATAATATATACGTTCGTTTAATATTAAATATATGTTACAATGTTATATATTATGTATCTACTACAAATAATTTATAACAATAAGCGTTATATTTTCGAAAATCCTTTTTAGTTCATATTTTTGTTACATATTGAAATGGTTTTGATAAAGTGTTGTCGACTGTCGACAAGATGTTATATTATTATCTGTATCTAAAAAAAAAACGTTTATCTGGTGATTTATCACCAACAATAAAGTATTATAACGTATTACAAATATGTAATTATATTGCTATCTTTTGTTTTTATACGCATAATATAATCACGGTAAATATTATACTATGTGTTTTTTTTTATAAAATTGCGGGTTAGTACATAATAACGTATGTGACGATGAATTATAATTATGAATCTTATTATCGTATTAACCTATTAGTAATCTAAAATTTTCAAGTTTAGAATTATTGACTTTTGTTTGTTAAAGTTTTTGTTTTGAAATGCACACTTAATTATAAGTACTACAAAGCCATTAACGTTTCAACTTGATGCGTAATTTAAGTTTAAACGTAATTAATTAAATTTAATTAATTAATTTTGATTGCCAGAGATCGTTCTATTATTTTTATTGTTCAATATTAAATATAAATCTAGACGTTTTTGAAATAATAGGTAGACGTGAATTGTTTATGAAGTATAATTTATATTATAGTATTATTCGTAGTAAATACGAAAAATAATTATGTTATTAATCGTTCAATTCGAACATAGTAAATGTAAAAACGTGTTTTGTGTGTCTACGTACATACAAAAGACGACCGTTTTTTATTGTTCTATTATATTTTATCTATCGTTAAAAAAATAATTGTGACTTATTTAATTGGACGTTGGCTGACTTTCGGGTATTATTTCAAATCAAACGTAAAATTGAAGTACGTTCGATAATAAGATTCATAACTCTTAGTAAAGTAAACTCGTGTCAATAGACTATATTACATGATAATAATATTTATCATTATCATTTGGTCCCTAACGTGTGTAATATTCCTATTAATAATATATTATGTAAATTTTGACTAACGTAATAATTAAATTTTTTTCACCACGCTTTGTTTTACATTAGATTTCATTTTATATCGAATGCATCGGTGCGTAATATTTTACAATATAATATTTAATAATTAACGGAGTTTTGCTAATTCGTAACACGAATTTCTTTATAACAATATTATTACACGAAATAAAAAGCGTTTATAGGGGTGCGTTTTTTATGTTTAACATAATAAAACGAATAAAACTAAAAATTGTCCGTAGCTTCGCGACATTACTTACACTACGATCATTTTAACTGCGTATTAAAGTGTTATTAATATTTTAGCGACTTTCGTTAAATAATTTTGTTCGTTATTACGACTGACCTACATAGTGTGGTGGTAGTAGTCGAAAAATCCAAAAGTGTTATTTAGAACGCGATATATTATTATTATGGTTTAAAATTGTCGGTCGTAAGTCACTAAAATTTTCATCGGAATTATATTATGAATCGGCGTTTCTTTTGAATCCGTGATTCGAAAAAATGTATATAGAAATCATAATATTATAAACCATTATCGATAATCTGTAATTCATATGTTACGGTTTTAGTTAATATAACGCGTTAGCGCGACTATTAAGCAAATTAAATTATCTTTTGACTGATTGCCAGTAATATAATCGTAAATTTGTGCTCTTAAAATAAACCGACATATAATATACTTATTTGTCCATTAAATAGTTCGTTTTGCAACCCGACTCTTGTTGGTTTATATAATATCGTATATTAAAGACACGATTTTTTTTAAAAAGGTAATCGAACATTATAAATAAATAAATTGTTATCCACATTATTTATTACGTAAATGTTTTTGTTAATATTATCAAAATAAAGTATTCGCCGATAAATATTATTTTAACAACTTATTGTTACCTAGTAAAACTATTGACGAGAATTTCTCTTAGAATCCGGACGCATTACGTTATTCGTCATTATTTTCAACCATCAGCGGATCAAGTTTTGGTCAACTATGTATTAGTTATTTTTTCGACGATAAATAGCGTATTAAATAAGTCATACACAATTCGTATAAGAGAAATTGTTTTAGTGTCCTATAAAAATAATGTACAAATACGAGGATTATTCTTTATTCGCGGTCACAATTTGCTATTGGTTCCTTATTTTTTATTCTTTGGATCAAGTTTCGATGAACTAAATGTTTTATAATTTTACATTTTTTTTTGCGATAAATAGATTATTGTAAATAATAAAATAAAAAATTCTCGTAAAATAAACTGTCTTAGTGTAAGATTGTATACATATATATATTGTTTAAACGGAACGTATGAAATTCTCGAGGATACAAATATTGTGCAGTGGTGGAAAATCTTTTTTTAAATTATGATCTTTGTCCAGAATTAAATCGTGCCAAACGTTAATAGATTTTGGATGGGCAACCCACTCGGAATTTCTAGTATCGCACCATAATTCTGTTTCTCGAAATAAAAGTTAGGTTACAAGGAGTACTTATAGATGTTCAGTGAAAAGAATTTCGAATATTTACTAGTAGAGCGACTTTTATTTATAAAATTAATTAATTAATCGAATCGTCGTTATTTAAAAAATATCTATTATTTTTTGTTTATTTCGAACAAATTCGATTTTTAAAGTAACAACGATATAACTAAATTGACATAATCAATTTCTTAATAAGTATATCAACAAAATTGTTATTTTAGGGTCTAATTGGTTTTATTTTACGAGTCTTTCGGTACTTTCGATGAAATATAAGGACGGCGAAATTTTATACTTGCCTTCCGAGTATAATTATAATCAAAATAGACTTCAAACGAAGATGAATCAATGCGAGTCTATTTATATTATATAATTTCGATATTCGGGTAAATTTGTAAACTTTAACGCGGCAGCTATTAATATCGTCTCTATATTGTTGAAGTATATAAAATGTTTAAACATAAATGAGTAAACATCGTGACGTTTCGCAGAACAGTCCTAGGCTAATGTGATATGGGCGTATAGTGTGTTAACTAAAAAAAAAATAGCGTCTTGCCAAAAATCCCACGACCAAGCGCCAGTATTTTAGTATTATTTTTATTCTTAGGAACGAAACTAAAATTACGTTCGTCGGGAGAATTACGTTTATTTTCGGGTTATTTTTAATGCATAAAACCACCCGAACATCAGTAATAAGGTTATTGGAATACTAAAGCGAGTACATTTTATTTATATAAATATAATCTATTTAACGAAAATCGCGTAATAAAATATTTACGTAATTAATATTGGATACGTTAACATGTAAATTATTTCGCGTAAGTGTATAGTTATAAATAATAATAATAATAACGAACGAGCGTAATAATTTAACGTAGATTAATTTTAAAATTACGCGGTCCGTCAAATTTAGTGGTTCAGACAAAAAACATACTAATTCCGAACGCGTAGCTATTTGTTTTCACAAAACGTATTACTGTTTTAGCGATTTTACGCTATGGTATATTTCTAACGGCTATTTATAGAAATTTTTTACTTTGTAAAAGTTGTCGACACGTTTAACAATAATTGATATATATATATATATATATCATCGTACTTCTGATTCTGTTTCTAAATAAGGAAAGGTAAAAATACTCTTACGCCACGTAGGTAAATATATAAAACGTGCGTTTAAATATCGAACGTGAAATGTTTAAACGTCAAATTTAACCGCCTGCAAATTTGATTAGCTACGTCCGGGGAACGAATAATTTTATTCGCAAATACGATATATTATACGACAATTATATTACGACCGTTCTACGTGGTTGTCCAAGCTCGTAAATAATTAATGCGCTTGATTATATCGATTTCGAAGTATCCGGACAAATGGACAAATTTTGAACGGGACGTAAAACGAAAAACAAAAATTTGGAATAAAATTGTTTCAAAAATAAATTACGCGGAAAATGACGTTACATTTTATACAAAATATTTATACCGAAAAATCAATAACCCACTTATTTATTTCCGTCGTCGTGCGCGCCGGTATTCCACGCACATTTGTCCGATATGGGTAAAAATAAAGACGGTTTTTCGATTTTATTTTCGACGTAAGTACACTCGCTTATTTTAAATTTTAATATATCTTTGGCCTTTATAACTCTATTTACAGTTATGCTCAACAAGGATAGTAGTTATACATAGATATATAAACGTACAGTAATATGGTAATTACGAATATAGTATAGATATAATAATAAGTATGAATTAGGTAAATAATATTAATAGTAATAAATAATACAAAATGAGGGTTAATTACCTTTAGAATATACGAAGTGTGTCGATTAAACAAAATCGACGTTCGAAATATTTTCGATCGACGTTAACGTGTTTACGATACCGATCGTTAATATTACTAATTACAAACGAATTGTCGTTTCTAGTAATGTTTACGGGAAAATTTAAACGATTTTATACATACATACATATATATATAAAGTCCGGTCAATTCGTGCGTTTAATAATAACTTATTTAAAAGGCGGGAAGGTTAATCAAAAGCTATTTTCTGCAATCGTTCAACACGCCGCGAGAATACGAGAAAATTGTTTTCGACGTACTATTTTAAAATTATCGGATAGACAAGGCGAATTGTGAATCGATTCGATATTAACGTTATAATATAATAATATATAATATATAATATTCTCGACAAGCACGATTTTTTTCGGGGACCGAATGAGTGTGCTCGTACACGAGACCATATTTAGCAACGGCAAAACATGCGTTTTTCGAGTAATTTCGATTATATAAACGCGTACGTAGGATTAAATTCAATGTCTGGGTTAGAAGATCCATTTTCTACGAAATTCCGCCGGTAAAAATAAAAGAAATTTGGCACGAAACGATCGTACCGAAAATATTGGAACGACGTGTTTACGCGTCCCAGTCCGTCGCTAAAATTACTAATTAACATATCGCGGCGATGCAGTTTCGTTTGGTCTAGCACTCCTGGTCGCACGCACGTCGTCTAAAGTAACGCGCTCCGGTAATTTGATTTAAGGCGTTTTTGTTTTGGCAAAAGCGATCCTCCTTCGTCGGCGATTAATTTATTTAAACTTTCCGTCCAACGCGTATCCGCGAACCATTCAAGTAACTCGATACGACGCCGTTTCCCGGGCGAACAAATGTATTGTACGCGTAAAATCAGAAAAAGGACGCGTAAGACTATCGAACGCCATGTGATTATACCGCGGTCGTAAGCGCGCTACGGTGTATCGTGTAAAAAATTGAAAAATTTGTATTTTACGTCACCGGACGTTTTGTCGGGTAATACCGCCAAGTTCGACATTTTTTGCACCGTGCGAATTGATTTTAATTACAACAGAACGAAACCAACGGTCGACATTCTTCGACGAAATCTAAAGTGACGGTAAAAAAACGATTAACCCGCTCGTAATTTTCGAAAACGAAAATTGAAATTGTATAACGTTATGGTCGCGTGAACTGCCCACAGGGGGTCACCCGAGGTTTTTTCGGTTTTGCGTAATGGTACGTAATTTAGTAGGTATGTACGTACCGACGAGCTGTTCGTTGTCGCGCGCCACGTACCGTCCCTTAGTGATCCGTTCCTTGGGAGTCTGGCGGGGGTACGTCGCGTATTGCTCGTGAACGTTTCGACCAGAGAGAAATTTTAAACCTACGCGGTTCGTACGTTATGTTTGAATTGTCTCCGATATCACTCGAATAACGCTAGCCGAAATTGGCTTATAACATTTCCAGACGTTTAATTGATGTCAACGGCGTTTTACCCCCGGCTAATTTGAAAATCACGTACCCCGTAACTCGATTCCCAAATGACGTTGTCGGTGTTCGAATCGGCCGGTATCCTATTATCGACGTCAGTAACCGAAACCGTTAATTATTTAAGTTTTCGCGATTTCGGGCACGAAGCTTACGGCGATTAATCGTTTTCGATTACGAACGGAGTTGCGTATTATTTTTACAAATAATTCGCGCGCCGACGCACTTATTACGTATTGACGTACGAAAAACGTACAATATTATATATATAGCAAATATTTACCGTAGTTAGGACGTCGATACGTTTAGGATTGTATACGTCGGGTTATCGGTTTCGTATTATTATTTTCGAACGTAAGCGCGAATCACGTATCATCTACGTCGTTCGATCGGAAGATAATGTGTTTTTAACGGGTCTTTAAAATACGAAACGTCGGGCGAAATCAATAATCTAAAATTAGGCTAAGCGCACTAAGCGCGTGCTACTGATTGGAATAACGCGTGCGGCCAAGTACAAGGTAAACGTATTATTTCGGTACAATATTAGAATACAAGGGCATTTTCGAACGGCTCGACCTTCCCCGGGTCCGCGCAAACGGCTATTCGACACGTTCGTCTTTTGTTCTTTTATTACGTACGTGCCGCCATTATTTCAATTAAACGCGACGGGCCTGCCGTAAACTCGTCGTAAAATTATGTACGGGGTACAACGCGTAGGATTCGGATCGTCGATTCCGTATTTTTTCTTGACGGATAATATTTATAATCGGGTAATGAATGAAATAGACGGCGATAAAAGGAGAAAAGAGAATTCGTCGTTCGAAAGCGGTGATTTTGGAACAAATCGTCGTCGACGACGAGTTTTAGCGTACGGAGAACCGAGTGGAAAATTCGATTAACGCGATTCGGAAAGAAAAAGCCGATTATTTTTATATTCGACGCGAATCGTTATTGACGCCGACGACGAAAATTGTCGGGGCCCCGTTCGTCTCGTACGGGGCCGGCACAATTTATATCGCGCGATTCGTTCGTTTTTCCGGCATAACGGGGAGTCGTCGACAATAACGACGATATCATTAATCGTTTCGCGCGTCTCCCGGGCGTGAATCAATTACGGCAGTGATACCGTAAATCGTCCTATTATAATGATTACAATCGTACAGGTACGCGTTCGACGCGATATGTTCGGTACCATTAATACAGAACGACGTAGTTCGTATTCAAAAACGGATAACAACGAATAATTGTCGCGGTCCCGGATTGCCGTTAGGCAATTCATCATGTCGGCAAGTACGTGGCATTGACGTATTATAATGGCTCGACGCCCGTTTATTTCGCTCAAAATTAGATATCCGCGGAAAAATACAAATATCGGCGGCAATCACGCGCGTCGTTCGTCCGTCCGGTTATAGACAAGATTCCGAAACGGGTAAGCTAAATAGCTTACCGCCGAAGATTTATGTCGTCTATTCAACGAGACGACACACTATTATTATATATAATCGAACAACGTACGTGTAATACGTACGTAACGTACGGACATAACGTTCGGAGTAGTTCAGTGTGTCGTTGTTCGTTTCGAACGCGTTTGTCGGTATTTATTTATTGAATCGTAAGCGGCGGGCCGTTGGCGGAAAACGCTCTCTCTCTCGTGTTGTAAACGAATCGATTAAGAATGCCTACTCTCTTACGGTTTGGACAAAATCTGTTATTTATTCGTAGTAACTTGTTTAACGGAAAAGTTCGATTTCAAAAAACGATACGAATGTAAGAACGTTTCCTCCGCGGGGAGTTTCGGTCACTTTTTTGGGTTCTTCCGTCTCGGAAAACGTCCGTAAACGAGCCAATTCAGTCGATTTCCAATCGAATTTTGAGATTATAACCGTTATAGTAACGGCTTAACGCCAGGAAAGTTCTTTCGACACGTGTGTAAGTATATCGCGATATAGCGGTCGGCGTAAAGCGTTCGGCTAATACCGGACACAAATAGATCGTTTAGATCCATTTCTTTTTATCGATTTAGATCGTTTTTTATTCGAAATAAACGATTATAACACTTTTAAAATACCTCAAAGTCGATCGAAGACTAGAATCGAATTCGGGGTTCACTTTATGACCACCAACGTTGTCGTATCGATTTCGGCCATTAAATATCGTTAGGTAAACTATTGACGATCCGAAAGCATTATTAACGAAAATTGTATTTACAGCACGTTAACGATTATAATAACGATTATTATTATAATTATTATTAATATTATCTCTTTACCATATCCCCGCCAATAATTTATAATATATTTTGCATCGACGATTACAACGTTCCATATTTTACGATAGCGAATTCGCAGTCTTAATAATTCCGAATTTAGATAAATTTTTTAATTTAGAAAAAGTAATAATTTCTCCACAAAATTAAAATCGAATTAAAATATTATTCATTTTCTGATATGCCTTATGAGTTAAACGTATTGATAAATATGAGGACGAAAAAATGATAAAGTAAAAATTATAGCAAATGATATTTATTAAAAAAAATTTGTATAAATTACAATTGTAGAAACGAATATTATAAAACCCCCATAACTACATCGCTTCTAACATTTCTCATCACCAATAATTGCAGTTTTTGTAAGTTGTAGTAAATAATTTTCCTAAAAATTTGTCGACGAATTACACTAACCTATTTAACTAACAATAGCGATTAATTTATTACAACTGCAAAACGCAATGTTGCTTAAAAAGCGCACTTGGCTATTTATTACACGATATTCGACAAATTTTTGTTGAAACTGTATAGCTATACCATATTTTTAAGTTAGTATTTTCGGTGTTGATTTAAGACGTGGTTGAAATTTCGATCGTTTTATATCGAAGAAAAAAATTGTTTTAATTATCCCTACCAGTCCATATCTATATACTCCGATATAAAAATTAAAATCGGCTTATAAATATTATATACTTTCTGATATGTTCTATGAAAATTTATTGACAAATATGATGACGAGGAAATGATATAGTAAAAATTATAGGGAACGATAATTATTAAAAAAAATTTGTATAAATTACAATTGTAGAAACGAATATTATAAAACCCCCATAACTACATTCCTTTTAACATTTTTCATCATCAATAATTGCAGTTTAATAAGTTATAATATATTATATTCTTAAAAATATTTTGAGGAATTATACTAACCTATTTAACTAACAATAGCGATTAATTTATTACAACTGCGAAACGCAATGTTGCTGAAATAGAACACTTGGCTATATATTACACGAAATTCGACAGTTTTTTGTTGTAAACTGAATAGTTATACCATATTTTTAAGTAAGTAAGTATTTTCGGTGTTGATTTAAGACGTTGTTGAAATTTCGATCGTTTTATATCGAAGAAAAAAATTGTTTTAACTATCACTACCAGTCGGTACCTATAAACGCCGTAACAAAAATAATAATTAATATTGAAAATGCATCGTATAAAGAACTATGAAAAATAGTTTGGTCTATCTTTATGTTTTTTATTGGTCACTGTTTGTCGGAGAATAATGTATGGAATTTATTATGTTCATTATTAAATGGTATATGCCTGAGGGTAAATGAAAGTTGGTGTGTATTAATCGTAATAACATGGTCCTTTAAGATGCCCAATCGATTATTATTAGATTTTGTACTGTTGACATAACAATTGCGGACTTACTCCATATTATATTCTGCAGAGACTACGTTAGACATATTAAGCCCTTATAGATATTAAAGTATAAATTTACAATATAAAATCGGCCACAACAATTCGAAATGTATTTAATAATTTATTACGTCAAACGTCGATTGTTTATGCGTACCTAATTATTTTGTCTTCAAATTATAATTAAATACAATTTAATACTGACCTACAATTCCGAAATTGACGACTTTTTGAGACGTCGAAGTTCGTGTAAATCGACATTTTGCATTTTTCTAGTCGGGTAAGAACCCGCGCATATTTTCTTCGTATTTTGTAGTGCACAGAATATACGATTATTATTAGGCACTTTTAAAACGTATGATATAAAAATGTTTACGCTGTATATCAATATGATTCTCATCTACAACGTTATAATATGATTAATTTTTTTTCGTTAGAAGAAAGTAGTTTATACACATTAATTATTTCGAATAAAAATTATTTTATAAAACACCGATAACTACAACCCTTCTAACGTTTATCATCACCAATAATTGCAGTTTTAGTAAGTTGTAATATAGTATTTTCTTAAACTTTTTCGACGAATTATACTAACAATAGCGATGAATTTATTACAACTGCGAAATGCAATGTTGCTGAAACAGCACACTTGGCCATATATTACACGATATTCGACGGTTTTTCGTTAAACTGAATTATACCATATTTTTAAGTTAGTATTTTTGGTGTTTATTTAATATTGTTTTTATCGACGAAAAATATTGTTTTAACTATTACTACAAGTGGGTACCTATAAACTCCGTTATACAAATGATAATTATTATTGAAAATGTACCGTATACAGAACTATGAATGGATTGGTCTATTTTTAAGTTTATTACTTGTCATCTACTGTCCATAATAATAGGGGTATATACTACGCATTGATCAAAAAAAAATTAATCATAATGTATGACTAATTTTTGAGTTAATACAGTCTTTTTGCTAGAGTTCATGCGAACGGTTTCATCCATGTGCTTGCTGAGATAAAATAATGTTGCCCCGCATGTACTGAAATACATCTATAAAACGACACGATCGGACTTCCATTGGATATGATTATTTACGACATGAAAAGAAAATCTAAATAAGTCATCTTTTTTATGACACAAAAAAATAACATTTACGATATGCTGTGTGTATATAAATAAACATGAATAAAATTCGAATCTAAGATTTTATTTATAATAATATGTAAAGTATTTATTATGCACCATTATTTCGCTGTTTTAAAAAAATATGCTTTAATTTTAATAAAAAACATAATGAATTCCGCTTATATCACGTAACTAAATCCCTGTATTTTTGCTACAAATTACAAAATACACTACTATGGACGGTTTCCAACACTATAATGCGTACACGTGATCCATAAACGAAATAAATATATCACGTTTTTTAAAAATCCTACAAGCTTTTATGAATTTAAATAACAACAACTTTTTTCGATAAAAATAGTGTAGTACTAATAAATAATATTCGTTAAAATTTATTCGCGGGTTCGTTTTACTTAGATATACGTAGATGGATCCTAACAAATCAAAATATACCTTTGTAAGGTAGAAAAAAGGGAGATCACCATTATTAGTTCTTGTTTATCTGATGACAACAAGATAATGAAATGAGAAATTATGGCATTTTGAAGCTTATAAATAAAACGTTTTTGAAAATTCTACCAAAATCGATCTAGTAGTTACTAAGTTTTACGATTGCAAACGCATAATATTTTTAAGTGTATAACTTATATACAAACATATTGGTATCCAAGCCGTATAAAATGCAATATAAAGTAGTTCTAAAAACGTAATAAATAGGTCGTATGATGCGAACCAGTATGTATATGTGTGACCTGGTATACGAAAAGGGAACTTATGTTCGAAAATTA
>JAIPRN010004480.1:0-14766 GCA_025469175.1 Geopemphigus sp. TES_GeoC_2020
GATTGAGACTAGACCGAATTCATATTTAATTGTATTGAACTGGACTGAACCTAACCGTCACTTAATTTTATTTCATACGACTGGACCAAATCAGACCGTCTAACTCACCGTCCCAACGTTTTTCTTTCCTAGTTAACGTTACAAGCTTTTCTTATTAAACACACTCACACCAACAAGACCGGGCACGTAAGTGATTTAATAATTTAATAATAAACTTCCTAAATAATTCTCGTATCTACGATCCCCAAGACAAATCACGTAATAACTCATTAGAATTTAAACACATCCCCTACTAGTGCCTGATTACCTACATATAGGTAATTAAGTATTTACTCCCACCATTTTTTTGAATTATTACACTGTGTTTAGCGGTACATTTGGGAAGAATTACAACGTTCCTTCACAACCCAATGTTTATATTTCTATATTAACATAATTAAGCATCATATATATATATTATACTCAAAACATAAACATTAAACGGAGAGAAAATATTTTATTGAAAAGCGTCGGAAAATAATTAACCAACGTACATTTATCGCGTATTAAATTAATATTACCGAGATAACAATAATACAAAAATGTCGGCGATAATCGCTAACAATATTAATTAAATATAATTCTCGAACGAAAAGACCACGGTGAGGATAATAAGCTCCGTTCTGTCATATACAAAAATAAATAATAAGCCCCGTTTGACGAAGAATAGTAAAATTATTGTATCGACGCGAAGATGAAAATCAGATGGATATACACCGTCCGTTATCCACTCATTGAGCTAATACAGGTTTAGTTGATATTGAACGTATGCATTTCTGGGTCTAAGCACCATTGGCTCCCGGTGTGCCTCTCTGTAAACAATATAACACAATTGGGAACGCAAAATGAGGATATAACAATATCAGTGTTATTATTCGACTGAAATAAATATATATGTTAATTTAATGATCAGCAAGAGGCTTACATCGGTCAAAACCCAAACCACGGATGAGTAAATACTGGAAGACTACCCAAATATTTAACTATACCATAGAGTTACACGTAAAAAGATCATATTGTAGACTGCTGCGTTGCGAATGACGTAGAAACTTTCGTGCGCAATTCTTTCATTTTTTTATCGACCGGAATCACGAGCATAAACAATTGATCGGTAATCGATATTAGAACTATTTGTATAAAATACGATTTCTTCAAATAAATACAATTGGCTAATACGATAGCATTCGGTGTTGTATGTACGATCATAATCGCGTCCCGTCTATCGTGTTGAAACCAACTATAAATTTTACTATATTATCGATACATTTTGTGTTTGTATACGTTATTTGTGTACATAATTTCTGTAACTCGACAATTATTTTCCAATAAACGTAATTCCTTAGGAAGTCTTTACCGACTTTTATGCTAATCTATATGTATGATAGCATTCGGTGTTGTATGTACGATCATAATCGCGTCCTGTCTATCGTGTTGAAACCAACTATAAATTTTACTATATTATCGATACATTTTGTGTTTGTATACGTTATTTGTGTACATAATTTCTGTAACTCGACAATTATTTTCCAATAAACGTAATTCCTTAGGAAGTCTTTACCGACTTTTATGCTAATCTATATGTATGTTCTCTAACAATTCTTTATCTGAACAACGCGTTACGAAAAGTTATATATTATCGGTGAACTCGTGTAAATAATAATTCGAATATAACGTTTATCATTCGAGATTTTGGAATTTGGATGGAATTTATATGAAATCCAAAATTGATTTACAGTAAGTTTTCAATAGTAAAATTGATTGAAAACAATTTTCCGCGTTCTTTTTAAATATCATGAAAATGTTATCGTAAGACTATATTAATCGATTAAGAAGAAAGTTATTATGAAATACGCTATAATTATTGTTCAATATTATCGTTAGACATAATATCTGTTACACTTATAAATTATAATATGTTCCATACATTTTGAAAATTGTTTATGCGATTTACTCTTAGAAGGTATAATTTGTCTTATGCATACATACATATATATATACATAAAAATTACCTTAATAATATGAATATATTAATATATAAATAAAATAATAAACATTTGCAAATACGTACGTGACTTAGTCTTCTTTAAAAATAATGCAAATCTTTCTACAAATCCTTAAACAAATAAATGATTTCTAATGATTTATATATAGCACACCAACGTGACAATATTTAAGCGAATAAAATGTATAAAATTTAAAAATAAATAAAATTATTATAATAAAACTAATCTTGTTTACCAAAAGTGTGTTCAGGAAATTCTAAATATTGCGAACAAACAAAATTTACACTCAATTAAAAACGTATAATTCGTATTATGATGTTACTGTTACCATTACCCACCAATTTACAAAATTTAAATTAAATAAGGGTAAAAATATCTATATTATTATAAACATGAATATTAGGAATATGCGACACGTTTTCGGAATAATTCCAAACAAAACATATTTATTATTCTCCAGCTGCCACACATTTGAATTATTATTTAATGATTCTGTGTTTCGATAGATAAATGATAGTTGTACAGCATGTACATTGACTTTAATCCTATTGTTTATCAATATAACAGTATTAGGATTATACACTGTCAAGTTATTGGGAAATTGTTTTACACAATGTCTTTACCTTGGCCACTCTGTAGGTTCTTCAATACGTTGTTCCAAAAATTTGCTAAAGGGCTTCGATGTCTGTTCGCACTACCTTTTAAACGAAAAACAATCGCGTTATGAATGTACTGTCCATTTTCGAAAATTTTAAAACCAGAATTTAACGACACGCAAATGTGGTCAAATGTCGAAAGTTATGCGACACGAATTATATTATTTTGTAAAACGATTTTCGTTGCTATTCTTTTAAACATCTTATGTGTGTTGAACAAGCTTACTGGATGCTGAATTCGGAGTACTACTGTCGCCAATTTTCGAATTAACTTGTAAAACGATACGGAACATAAAAATTTTGTATTTTCGATATTCTCAATACCGTTGAAAATAAATTTGTTAAGTAAAACGTTAACTATCATATGTGTGTGTGTGTATATAAGTGTGCAGAATACTTATTTTTCTATTTAATTTTCTAAATTATATAACTACAATTAATTTTATTCTAAATTGACGCGTAGGCCCATAACATAATCAAACTATTATCACAAGTATATTCTCAACCGCTACCGTGTCAATGATATTTTGGTTTTAAATATTAGTTCCAGCATTCCATAACTTCCTGAACATCGTTTATCCTTCAATGTATCACCTCGCTAACAATATTTTTCGCAATATGTTATTTACTCCGGAATATTAAAAATTTGCTACTCGTCGGAATTTTATGTGACTAACTATATTATACGCTTAAGTATTTCTATACGATAACACGTAATTTGGTTTTTCGGTATTGATTATTAGTTCCATAGCTTTGTTTTTCTGGCTATTTGATCAGCTTATATTCTTAAACCGTCCATGGATTATGCTACGATAACTAGGTTATGGTCATAATCGACTATGTGAATACTTAAATACTTCTATAATTATTATTCTTAGTACCCGATTGACGACATATTATAAGGTTGCATTAAATATAAGAGCAAAATAAGCGTTTTTAAATATTAATTAGATCTAATATCTATTGAATTATATTCCTGTAAAAAACCAGTTATGTGCATCAATTAAATTACTGACTATAAAACTACAACAATGTTTCAATATAGTTTCGATTAATTTTTTTGAAATTTGTTTCGGTTAGTTGTTAATAAATCAATGTAGTTTTAATTTTCTAAACAGTACAACATGTGACGAAAGTGGTTACAATTCATTAATTATAAACATTTTTGCATAAGACGAAAATTTTCAAATAAATTATTATGTACCGATCATACACGCAACGGGTTATCTTATATTATTTATATAATGAACAATACGTTTGATAATTGTAATTATTAAATAACGATAAGCGATATAACTTACACATTGCCTTTACAATAGATTTATTATGGAAATTGTTATCTAAAAAAATATTTATATACGAAAAAAATTACGAAAGTGTATTTAAAATTATCCGTTACTAAAAAATTCAGTATAAATCGCATTGAAAACTACAATTGAATTTACGAATTTATATACACATACATAAGAAAAATCCTGCTTCACCTAACTCGTCTATAATAAATTTAGCAAAAAAAAAAATAGAAAATTGGCGTTAATTTAATATTTATTCCAGTTATATTAAAATTTACGTAATTTTCAGATCTTACATATCCTAAAATATGATTTAAGCAAGTGTAACAGGTTTACGGGATGTACATATAGTTATACAGTGTAAGGTAAACTAAATATTAAAAATGATATTTGTCTTTAAAAATCATCTACGGCTAAAACCATTTATTTATTATTATTCCAGACATTTTGGAAATAATACGACAGATGCTATTTAGATAAGCAATTATCATTCAAAATAACGCGTGCAAAAAGAGAAATACAAAGCTCAATATTCGTTAATATAAAACAATATGATGTTTATTATATTTATTTATATAATTACCTTGACAAACTGCGATTAAAAAACAACTCGTTAAAATTACGATCGTTAATTTTTCGTTTATTAATTTGTTTATATATTTAGTTAAGACAATGTTATTATAAACAAACTAATAAAAAAAAATTCTCATGAACATCATTAATTAGGATTAATTAGATTTAACTTAAATTTAAATTAAATTTTTAATTTAAATACAATTAAACTTAAAAAAATTATCTAACGCTTTTTTTATAGCTGTATACAGTAATCAATTTATATACAAGTTATAATTTTCATTATAAGAGTGTACATTGATATCGAAACCAAATAATATTTCCATCAATATAAATTGATTTTTAATATATATATATTTGATATTCAATGTATTAGAAGAGAATAATTTATGTAATTAACGAGTTGCTAATCGAATTTACTGTTTTCGCAAAAATGAATCCGGGTCAATAGTGATTCTATATGAATATAAAAAAAAACACCGAATAAATTATCTATTCGTTCATAATGTAACGAGTGTAATTTACCCCAATAATGGTAATTATTTATGTCTAAAAATCAAAACGTTTTTTATTTGATTACCACTCTATTTTTACGATATTTATAATCAAAACTTAAGTTGAATACCATTGCCAATTATATCTACGAACGAACTAAAGCCGTACTTACATATTTCGATATCAGAATAGCCTATAAATATTTAAATACAGATAAAACGTAATACATCGTATAATATAACGAATACAACGCGCAAATAATTATTTTTCATTCGACCGCAGTCCAATCATACAAAAAAGTTATAATTCCCGTAACCTAAACCTAACCAATTAATAATAATTGGCGTTACAATTAATAGAGTATTTAAACGGTTATTGTGATGAGTATGATATTTATAAAACTATTAGCTTTTATAATTTGCATATAGAACTTTATGTACTAACATTGAGTGATGTATATTATACTATGTTTGTTCTTACCTACGCAATTTTTCTCTACATAGACATTATCATAAAATTAACGTCACGAACCAATAAGTATACAATATATGTAGACAATTATTAACATAGCTGATAGAACTTTCAGCTTCCCGAAAGAGAAATATATAAATTCACGTACAATTCATAATATACACAATTGCGTTATACTTATATAGTGTACATTTCTATGCATACAGTTTAGGATATACAGAAAATAACGATAACGCGTTGCAGTTCCCAGTCGATATTCGTTTGTTTGATTTCGCCGGAATCATTTTGTAGAGTCAGTCACGTATGTTCCGAATTGAATAGCGTATTCGGATAATTAAACACATAGTGTCAAGAATTAATTTTAGAAAGCCAAGAAACTGAAAAACTTTTTTATAGTTCTCTTCGAAAATTAATAGTGGTAGTAAAGCGTTAATTAAGTAATAATTATTCGGGAACGTTAAATTCGTTCGTGAATTATATTAGTATATTACCCCAATAGAAACGTATCATTTCGAATTCAAGGTTATATCGAAAACACGTAAAGATCCGGTGTGTGATAATAAAAATATTTATTCTAACGAATCAAACTACGCCACAATTATCAAAAATCAACCACGTAACCAGAATTGACATAATTATATATATTATACTTACTGGCGTGAATAGAGAGATGTATTCCGTATTTGTGACCATAATCTGAAAATTATTCCTTGGGATAACTAGGTATTCATTAAATCATTTATTTTAAAATATTATATTATACGTTTGTATTGAGTAATTCACAAAAATAAAGTTTATATATAAATAAAAATATTTATTTATATATATATTACTATTAGCAATACTAAATATTAAATATTTAAGCATATATGTTTGAAACAAGATAATGGAAATTTCTTTCTGGAATTTTCAAATATAGATTAAATTTATTTTATTTTATTTCCATTAAAATCGATACATATTAAGAATAGAAATATCCTATCGTCGTGTGCTAATAATATTATAACTCGAAAACCAAATTGAAGAATAAGAAATGTTGAATACCAGGAACGTTATTGTATTTATAGTATTTATAGTAATAAATAATGTATAGAAATAAAACGATTTAAACGCCTAATAAAATCAAAAAAGCACAATCGCACACTAAGGCGTAACATACCGTCAGTGTTAGGACTCGCTCCTCTCACGAGAGTATCTGAAATCCAATACCACGAACGCAGTAAATGCGAAAAATGATTTCTGTTTGTAATATATGAACTCGACACAATAAGTTTTATCACATTCGTCATAACATTTCAACAATTATATTCGGATATGCTTAAGCAATTCAGCCCAAAATATTAATAATGAATGTGTCACTTATATTTTTGATTTTATTAAAACTTACCTACATCTCGAATATCATCGCAATTCTCGACATCTATGAAGAAACGAATATAGATAATAAATTCATTCATATTTCTACATTTAACTGTCTACAATAGTCTTTAACGATATTATATTTCTGTCTATAAAAAGTAAATGAAATTTTAAACACGAATGTACCGCACCTTGTGTGAATCCAAGTTCTATTATTTCTCCTAAAAAAATAAAGAAATTAAATGTAATTGTTTAGAAACAGTTATGTATAACTGTTATGTTATGTATTGTATGATAGTGAGGACACCATAAATATTATTGACAAAATCATCATCACTGTATACAATACGTAAACATAACACAGACAGTAGAAAGCAGAATGCTAAAGGAATTCTAGAAATGTGACTTGGTCAATGTTTTTTATTAGTCTTTTCTTCCATATGATCTTAAGATTTTTAAAAATGTTTTTATATATAAAAATATGTATATTTTTAAAATTTAAAATGTAAATACTTACTCATGCATTCTGTAAAATAGATGAAATTAAATTCAGTAAAACAAAGGAAGTTTTATCTAATTTTTTGATTTACGTTACCTGGATACACGTATGATATTATTAATTAATTAATAAATTTGTAAGAGATAACATGAAAAATTATTATTTAATAATTATTAAAATTGTCAACATTTGTCTTGTTAATAATGATGTTTTGTTTCCTGTTTATTAACTTTATTTTTTTAATAAAGAAAAAATTACTTACTATCATTACGTATAGATAAAGTCATGGGTAGTGTGAAATTAATAATGACAAATATTTTTATAATAAGTGTTATGATATAACATTGATGATAACCTGTGTCCATTTTCAAAAATATTAAAATATTACAAAATATTCCTTCTTTACGAGTAGTGAAAAACCAATATCACTATAAGCTCTTCTGGTTTTTCTCAATACTTAAATACTGACGTAAAACCAATGTAAACACCAAAAGTTTGTCAAATATTATATACAAAAACAAACAGAAACAATTTTTTTTTTGCTCTAAAGTGCAGACGAATACCATGTGTGATATTCGAACTCTATGAGAATTAAATAAAAATGATTACGGATTTCGTAAATGAAAACGCATAATTATTTAATATTGGGCTATATGGTTTTCACAAAGTTTGTGACACATATTATTATTCTTTTTATAGAATTAGTTATATAATATTACACGTTACACCAAAAATAACACTTATCTTTATACACATATTATATAAAATAAATTTTATTTTATATTGTATTTCTGTAGTAAGAAATATGAATTTTAAACGTGTAAGTTTCGTAACTATTTAAAATAGGAATATTATTATGTCGCTTATGAATTGTACGCCATATAAAATCAAGTTTAATCAAAGATGATACCACCGTAAAAAAAAACATAAGGTGGATTGTTAGAATCAACGGTGATCTGTGTATAGAGTACACAAAATTAACACACAAAAATTGGGAGTATAAAACTCTTAACAATATTATGGACTAAAACATCAACGTTACCGGTGTCCAAATAAAAAATTTACAAATTCCTCGTTTGCTATGACGCTTATGGAATATAACGAACGCGAAACACATTTTTAACCGCATATTTGTGGAATACGTAGTCTTAGACAACAGTATAATATATCAAAATTTACAAAAATCTAATTCTATGTACAAGAAATACGGGAATTTTGTCCCTACAATGTATATATGGTACGAAAATTCCAGCATAATGTAAAACTATCCTCGTCGTACGCTAGTGAATGATTCTAGTTCATAAACGTTTAAAATATTTTTTTTTACGCTTCACGCTTAAATAAAATATTACACGCTAAATATTTAGTAATACAGGTAAGAATAATTGCAACGTTCCATCACAATCAATTGTTTATATTTTTGAATTAATACAAATTACCGTTATATGGATTTTAATCAAAACATAAAAATTGAACGAAGAAAAAATATTTTATTGAAAACTGTCTCATGTGGTCGGAAAATAATTAAAGAACATACACGAAACACGTAGTGCAATAATTAAAAAAATTAATTTTTCGAAATAATTTTATTGAGATTACAATTATCTGTTACATGATATCGGGGATAGTCGCGAATAATATTATTTCGAACGAACAGAGCACGATGAACATAATAAGACCCGTTTGACGAATGATACTAAAATTATTATATCGGCGGGAAGTTGAAATTTGTATAGATATACACCGTCCTATTCCACTCGTTGCACCGGAACAAAAATGTTAGTTGATATTGAATGTATGCATGTCTGGGTCTGTGCACCATTCTATTCCGTTTTTCTGACCTATGAACAATATAAAACAATTGAAATCACCTGAATGACAATACATCAATATCGGTGTTATTATTACACTCAAAAATAAATATATATGTTAATTAATTGGTCAGCAAAAGGCTTACATTGGTCTAAATCCAACCCACAGATGAGTCGAATTAGTATTTAGTATAGGATCAAGTATTTACTAGAGGACCTCCGAAATATTTAAACATACGATGAAATTACACGTAGATAATTATTTTGTTGGCCCCTATTTACGAATGTCGTATAATTTATTTTTCGTGAATAATTATTTCATTATTTATCGACCTGGATTCACGAGGTTTTCTTAAACGAAATACAGTTGGCTATTACGATGGCTTTCATTCGGTGTTGTATGTACAATCGTTATCGCATTTACAGTAAAATTGATTGAAATCAATTTTTCAAAATGTTTTTATATATCAAAAAAATATTATGGTATTATTATATAAATGGGTTATTAAGACAGTTACTCTGAAATAATTTATAGTAACTGTTCAATATTTTTGTGTGACAAAATATCTGTGTTATTGTATGTATGTATAACTTTAATTATATTAATATAATAATTTAGGATTTAAATAAATAACATTTTCCAAACAAATACATACGAAACTTAGTCTTCTCTAAGTATAAAACAAATCTTTCTATAAATCCTATAAACAAAAAAATTACTACTGAAATTTTATATATGTACATATTTATAGTACACCTACTCAACAATATTTAATAAATAAACTATCAAAAATTTAAATATAAATTATATTATTATAATAAAGGCAATCTCGATTACCAAAAGTGTGTTCAGGAAAGTCTAAAGTTTATAAACAAAAACAATTAGCAATCAATTAAAAATGTAATGTTCATTATTTAACGTTACTTTTACCAATCATTGATCAATTCACAAAATATAAATTTAATAAGAAAAAATAGATCTATGTGATATATCTGCCCTTTTATAGTGAACAATTATCGTACAATAGAATATCAATTGTATTCTAATTAGTAATTAGATACATTGTTTTTGTAATTATTTCATAGTTTAGAAGAAACAAATACACGTCATTTGCGTTTTTTGTCGTTCTTGAAAAACAATTTTCTCACATAAATTGCGTTGCAATAAATATTTGTCTACGGTTATGCTGAAAGTGTGTTATATAGGCAGTTAAAAACATGCCTACCTTAAAGGATAGAATGAGAGACATTTTGATAGTTTAACAGACATTGAATGCTTGTGTGTGTATAGTACATTATTAGTGGAAATATGACATGTTTTCAAAATGATTCTAAACCAAAACATGATTATGATTTTCTAGTTGTTACACATTTTAATCGCTTTTACATAATTCTGTATTTAAAAAGATAAATTATAGTTGTACAACGTGTGTATTGCCTTAATCCTATTGCTCATCGATACAACAACGTTACGATTAGATATTTTATTATTATTGAAAAATTGTATTACAAAACGTTTTCACCTTGGCTCTTTTTTTTGTTCAATACGTTGTTGTTCCAAAAATGTGCTAAAACCTTTAGTTTTTTATCCGTACTACCTATAAACGAAAGTAAATAGCGTTATAAATATATTATCCAATTTTGACAATTATAGAATCAGAATTTAGACACGAAAATGTCATCTTAGGTAAAAAATTTTTTGACAGAAATCGTATTATTTTCCCCTCAGGGGAACACTTCTGTGTTCCCGGGTTTAGCGAACTCGGGGCTCCGAGCTGAGGCGTAGGGAAATTGGTGCTCCCATCGCCCAATGTACTTAGATTCTAAGTACATTGCAACAGCCCTATTCTGACCTTCATTGGTTGGGGTAGCCTGCTATCCAGATTGGGGGCTAAGCGCAGGGCTAACAACTCTGTCTTGTAAAAAAAAAGATTCAGGATTCACACACCAAGCCTCGAAATGGAGATAATAGAAAAAGAACTGGAAATCGGAAACTGAACTTTCTTTGTGGTACATGGAACATTAGGACCTTGGTCCATATCATATCCATCAATTACTTACGATAACGAACAAAATTAATCGACTTTTCAGTAGAAAAAGAGCTAGTTATAAAAAGTACCATGTTCCGAGAAAAAAAATATATATAAGTATACGTGGATCACTCAAGACGAAAGACACAGAAACCAAATAGACCAAGTGTTAATCTCAAATAGATTCAAAAATGACATAGTAAATATAAGAACCCTACGTGGTGCGAACATAAACTCCGACCATCTATTACTTGGTATATGGATAAAAATGAAATTCAAGAGATTATTTTAAAACGGCAAAAAACAAGACAGAATGATTTGATATAAACAAACTAGAAGACTTGGTTATAAGCAAAATTTTTGAAGACAATATCAAGAATGAACTGCAAAATAAACGGAGGTTAGCCAACGATGGAGTGGATAGAGAATAGGAACAAATAAATAACGTGGTAACTAGGACATTAGGGAATAGAAAATTAAAATCTAAGCCGTAGTTCAATGGGATCTGTGAAGAGTGTGGATACTAATTTGCCGAATACGGACAAATGAGGAATTGCGACTAACATGGAAGACAGCTATGCTATGTCCAATTCACAAAAAGGAGCTAAAAAAGACTGCGATAACTACAGAGGAATAGCTCTTCTAAATGTTACATACAAAGTTTTTTCGAACTGCGTATTCAAGGTTAAAGAGCAAAGCAGAAGAAACTATAGGTAATTATCAAGGAGGATTCAGGCCAGGAAGATCGACGGTAGATCAGATATTTATCCTCAGCCAGCTGTTCCAAAAAAAATAGGAGTTCGACAAGGAGATACATGCTCTTTTTAACGACTTCAAGAAAGCGTATGATACTATACACAGAACAAGCCTAATTAATTGCCTGGAGGAATTCAATTTACCACAAAAATTAATAAGATTGATAGATATAAGCATCACAGAAACATTCATAAAAGTCAAGGTGGGACGTGCAGAAACAGAGCCAATACTAATAAAATCTGGGTTAAGACAGGGAGACTCAATATCACCGATTCTATTTAACTTAATTTTATAGAAAATAGTAAGAGAAATAGATATCCAGTCGTAAAATGGTTTTAAGTTATATGAATCGGCTATAGCAATCTTGGCATATGCAGATGATGTAGTACTAATGAGCAAATCACACGATAATTTAAGATTACTACACACCCGATTGGAGGAAAAGGCAAAGAAAGTGAGATTACAAGTAAATAAGGAAAAAACTAGAATACATGAATATGGGTAGAAGAGATAGTGCGGTCGTTTTTCCACAGATAAAAGTTGGAATATATGAGTTCAGTAGAGCCAAACAAGTTAAATACCCGGGTTCAATATTAACAGAAAAAAATGAGACTGACAAAGAAATAGCATCAAGAATCCTATCAGGAAAAAATGCTTATATGGACTCATAAAAATACTAAAATCATGATCTCCATCAATAGAAATGAAGATACAAATATATATATATATATAACTTTAATACGCCCAGTTATCACTTATGGAGCTGAGGCCTGACAATTAAGAAAGACATAGGAAAGGAAATTACTGAATTTTAAAAGGGAAGACTTAAGGATGATTTTTGGACCTGTGAAGGACAGAGAAACGGGCGAGTGGAGAACTAGAAAAAATGAGGAACTGGAAAGGTTGTCCCGGAAAGAAAACATAATAAGCGTAATCAGGAACGGAAGACTTCAGTGGGCTGGTCATGCCATGCGAAGCCAGAACCACCTTGAGAACCCAGTTAGTAAAAGACCCCTGGGAAGACCACGTTTGAGATGGGAAGATGTGAATATGAAAAGACGTGGAGGCGTTGAATGAAGGACGGGATTAGAAAACAAAAGCAGTGGATAGGGAAGGCTGGAAGATTGGATATGTGATGGAATGCTCTTGATGGCCGGAAAACATAAAGAAGAAGAAGATTGTATTATTTTACAAAACGATTGTTTTTATTTTTCCCTTATAAGTCTTATGAATGTAAAAATATCTTACTGGATGCTGATTCTGGATTACTACTGTCGCCAATTTTCGGATTAACTAAAAACATAAAAATCATATAAAACAATGTGGAAATTAAAATTTTTATATTTTTGATATGCTTAATACCAATGAAAATACTTATGTTAACTATAACGTTAGCCATCCTACATATATATATATATATATATATATATATATATATATATGTGTGTGTGCTTGTGTGTACCAATCATATACATAATACATTATCATGTATTATTTAAAGGTATGGAATAATAATAATAATAAACGATATAACTTACACATTTTGCTTACAAGTTTTTTATTAAAACTATTAATGACTGAAAAAATATCAATTTATTATTTATTATACTATTAATTATTAAAAAATTTAAGCATCGACAATTTTCATGTAGTGAAAAACTCAATTCAATATAGATAGCGTTGAAAACTACAATTGATTTGTGAATTTATATATGTGTACATAGGGAAAATCCTGCATATCTTAGTTCATCTAGGAAAAACATAGAGAAAACATATAGAATTAAGAAATTAATTAAAGATTTATTCCAGTTAAATTACAATTTACGTAATTGTCATATTTTACGTAACGCAAAAAATGACTAAAGCTAGTAAATCAATATATGTAACATATAATTTTAGTGTGAAAGTTAAACTGAACATACACAATGGTATTTGTCATTACGAATCATCACTTTCTAAAATCATTTATCTTTAAAATAGAAATGTTTATTCTACCAGAATTTTTGGAAAAAATACGATTGATACTAATTAGATACAAAATTATTATTCGAAATAATGTAGAAATAGAAAAATTCGAAGGCGAACATTCTAGTAATATAATAAAAACCTATGACAATTTAAATGTATTTTTTTACAAATTTCTCTAAATCCAGCAGCTATAGAGTAATAATAAATCATTTTTAATTGTATTATTGGTTTCTATAATTTATAAAAAATTATAAGTTCTGGAATACATATAAAGTACGAATTCTTTTTTTGGTATAATTTGAATTTATGTTCCGATTATATAAAACAACATTCTTAATACTATATTTATTTATATAATTACCTGTACAGACTGTGATTAAAAACAAAACTTCATTAATTTCATAAACGTAAATCTTCGTTTCGAAAATTCGTTTGTATTTTATTTAGTATCCTCTTATATAATTAAGTGTATAAATTATTACGTTATATTTTACAAAAATTGATTATTATTTTAATGATGATATAAATAGGGTAAATCTCAATGTTATTATAAAAAATCAACTTAAACTAGTCGTCATTAATACTATTCGTTAGAAACTTGTTAAAATTATATAACGCCGTTTAATAGCTACACACGCTGTTTAATTTATATGAGGGATACAGAAATAGGCGAATACAGGTATATTTGTATTTTGTTTAATTGACCAAATTATAAACTAAATAATATGAATAACACAATACAACCGAAGTCAGAAGTAAATAATTTATAAAAACAACGCGTTATTACATAAATTTACCTTTTACACAGAAATCC
>JAIPRN010004481.1:0-14766 GCA_025469175.1 Geopemphigus sp. TES_GeoC_2020
TTGACTGTCGGATGCGCACGAACGGCGAAGTAGGTGAAGTATGAAAATCGCATATATATATTATTAACTTAGTCATCCGATAATATTCCCCCGTATATATATCACACTCGGTGTATTTGTGGTGAATCGCATTCGAGTAGTGGTGGTTATTGAATTTAGGTGCTTTGGAGCTTGAAAAAAAGGTGCAAGTCGATTTCAAGGTGGTATAAAATATATTTATACTTATTTTTTTCTTTAAGTATTTTATACGTTTACACACACACAGATATATATATATATATCAAAGTTTATATGTATTATATATCTAAAAACAGTGGTGTGCTCAGATTTTTTCAATGAAGTGGATATGGATGTCAATGAAATTTCATAGTGTTTCGTTGGTTTAACTTGTGAAAAAACGTCAAATAACGTCAACAACCCTTTACGAAAGTCATCATACGACGTGTGATTGTATTATACTAATGAATAACAACGAGTGAAATTATCCACAAAAGGAATTCGTAAAAATTTGATTTTCGGTGGAAGGAGAATATTTGTAATGACCTCGTGAATATTTTTTAAATTTAAATTCGATAAATCGTATTAATTTAAAATACCGTCATATATATATGTACTGATAACCAAGTGGTCAAACGTTGTAGATCCAATTTGTTAAATTTGAAACGACAATAGTTTTAAAATTAAATACATTTGTAACGATGCGTGTTCAACTTATCGCGAAGATTTTTAATAGAGATATACGGTGTATATATATATAAATGTATATAAAGTATGTCGAAATTAATTTTAAATTATCTCTCGAGACCTTTACTCTCCAGATTACTACTAATGTATTAATTAACATTTTTCTCGAACTAAATCGGACTTATCGTAAAGTATACGCTGTAGGTTATAGTTATCGAAATTATTCGTTCCGCTAATTTTGTTTGATTGCGAACGTAATTCGGGACGTATGATATCACTGCGAATCACGCGTGTAGTTTCTATTGATGTTTAGTTTTCGGTTTGTAATTCGTATTTTACGTTGGAAATAATTCGGGTTTCCGCGAACTTCCGTAACACGTTGGCCCGTCAAAGAACTAGGCGTTAATTTCGAATTTTCGACGGTCGACAAATGAACGGTCTCGTGGACGCGTGTCGTTCATCGGCAAACGAACAGACCCGCAACAATACACGACTCGCGCGTATAAATCCGATTTTAAACGGATTCGCTAAAACGGACGGAAGGAAAAAAGACGTTCGGCCAACAGGCGTGTGGTGTTGTACCGCTTCAGAAACGGCCGCGCACGGTTTCCGCGTGTTTCGCGTTGGTAAATAATAAATCGCGCCGTAGCGGTTATCACGAGAATACAACGCGTTTTATTTCCGCGTGGTTCGTCCGTTGCCGTTCCGAAAAATCAGCCAGGAACGAATTAATATCGTTACACGAGAAAACGCGCTCGCCCGCGATGTTACTAATAATCGCGCCGAAAGTATAATAATACGGCCGTTTCCGACGAATTCCACGAACTAATACGATCGTACACACACACACACACACACGTACGCGCGCGCACGCACGTTGTGTAAACGCACAAAGGGTATTAATACCGGTTATTGTTGGTGGGTAGTGTGGTGGGGGTGATGGTGGAATGCGCACGATGTACGTGTGTACTTGTATGTATATTGTGTGTAGAAATAGAGCTTTCCGATGATTGTATTACGCGCACGTGGAAGTCGTAGAGTTTAATGGCGAATACCTATATAATAATATGTGTACAGCGGCCGCGACGGCGGAAATGTATAGTGTGCGCGCGTATATAAAGGGTTGTCGAGAATTTTAATTTGGATTCGGTCATTAGCGACATTCCGAATAACGGGTCGTGTATACGTACACACACACACAAACACACATACACAAAGGCGCGCGCACGATATAATTATACCGCAAGAGCCCGCGCCGAGAGGCTATGCCACCGTAGCCGCGAGTGGAGCATATTAATATATATATATATATATATATAGCCAAGCGAGACGAAAAGCACTACACCGCCGAGTATTTCGTTTCGATCGAAATTCGAATTACGACGTTTTCTTCCTCCTACGTATTTTTAAACATTTCGCCGCGCCTCCTTTACGGTTCCGGCGTGCCGTGTTTCCGTACCACGCGACGCCGACCACGAATTTTTCGTATAATTAATGATTTCGCCCGAACGGAATTCTGATTAAGTTCGTAAAACTCGTCCGACGCGAGAAACGTTACTACGAGGCCCCGCTTACATTAATCGCTGGGGATTACTTCTACGGGTGGGGACAACCTAACTTGACCTACGGTTTTGGTTCCGCGTAAAATAGAAGAGGAAAAAAAACGGTTCGCCTTTTTTTATTTCGTAGCGTTACGAGTTACGGCGTGGCGTACGCGCGCGCGCGTCTTTGTAAATATACGAAAAGGAACTTTTAACTACCGTCGGTGTGTACGCTCGAAAGGACAAAACCTTTTGTTAACGTTTTGTAGCGCGTCGTACGCGGTTTATCATTCACGCTTTTGGGACGGGGGAGGGGTGTTTTTTAAAAACGTTTTCGTGTATACGACGCGACGTTCCGTACGAGACCGAAGTTTCAACGTGTACACACACACACACACCCAACAGCAGACAGACGCGTCCATTCCGTCACAGACCACCACCACGGTCGGAACGATAGATGGCTCATGATGGAACGGGCGGAGAGGTTCGGTACGGAATAGACCGCTGTTTTCGAAATTCCACGACGATATACGCTACACAATTTCGGTCTAATTACCCCGCGTTTAATTTTCTGCGCGCCCGGTTTAATCATGCCGAAACCGCACGAAAATTGTATATATAGGAGTTGCCGTCGAAACATCTGCTTCTCCCCGTTTTTATCGTTTATATATATATACACGCGTAATCGGGTTGCCGCCGTTGTAATATGTATTCCGTCTGAGCCACCCGCGACCACCGTTGTTCCGCGACAAGCCGTTCGATATTCGTAATTGGGTAAACCAATATTTCTATTTTACGTTAGACGCGTATACCAATAGAGCTCTCGGTCCGGTATTTAGGCAAATACGGCACGATTGGGAACGCGCTTGTTTCGGAAACGACCGTTTTGCTTCGTAGACTATATCGCGATTGGCCGCAACGCGTGTGCGTTATTCGTTCGTCGGTTTCGGTGTGTGTCGCCCACACGTACGATCGCCCGAAAACGATCCAATTTTTAAATTCCACGTTTAGATTCGGAAACGCTACGAAACAAACGACATTTCGCGATGCGTGAGAGACTCGCAAAGTTTATAACGAAAATCCGTGTACCGCACGCGCGATCAAAATGTTCGCGCTCGATAATATCGATAATTTAGAAACGAAGGAATATTAATAACTCGTTCGTGCGCTTTAAACGGTTGTTTACAACGAAATGTTCAAAACGTTCGTTTCCGACGATTGCGCCACGTATAAATGTCGATTAAAATATATTTGTTCTCGTTCTTTCTACGTATCGATAGAAATCGTAAACATCCCCAGGATGTAATAACAATATACAGATTTCAACGAAATTTCGAATCGATACACGTCCACATATTTCGTACGTAATATTTTGTTACGCGAAATGAAAACCGTTATTTAGTGCGCGGGCCTGTGTATCGTCGTCGAATATATTTGTAAAGCCACGTACACGCGCCGTATACAAAATACCCCGACACGTTAATTACGAATTTCGAATTACCTGTACAAACAAACACGAGCGCTTTACCGCGCCATTATAAATATTCGTGGGTATTTCCTATTATTCGTTTCGGAAAACGTACCGAGTCGGGCCGCAACACCTCGTCGCCGTGCTTGTTCGTAATAACGCGCGTGCGCCTGTCCGCCGCGATCGTACGAAACAATAATAACGATAATTATGATCGGCGCGTGATTAATTGTATCGATCGAATGTATTAACGACCGCGAACTTCGGCGGACGATATGGGCAGGGGGCGCGTTTAATCATTCGCCACGGCGACGGTCTTTAAGGGAGAAAACGCTTAATCTCCGACGCCGCGCGCGTGCTAGTAGTCATTTGCACGGCGCGTACACGTAATAATAATATACTCGCGAACCGCTATTAGTCAATGTCAACCGCGGCGGGTAGCGGAGGCGCGCCTTCGGTATAACAATTACCTATATATTATAATATGCCTTCCTGTACGTGTAATTGTCAGCTGTAATCGATCATTGTATTAGCGAAATTAACCCGACCAAAACGCGTGTATATACGTGTGTATAAGATATACAGGCACTTTTTTCTCCCTCGCTTACGATTTATATTATCACGCCTGTATGTTACGACTTATCATTGTTATTTAAACTATACAAATATATATAATAGGGGCGCGTTTAGATTGTGACGGAAAAGGCGAATGTCCACGTCAGCGGAATTCGCTAGACGGCGGTTAATTCGTAGAGAATTTTCTTGTATACGCGAGTTTTTTCCATATAAATTATTCGTGAAACGACGAACGAACGCCCTAAACTATTTGGCCGTCGAAGAATATACGGGGCCTTTTTAAGTATCAAAAAACCGTTTACCGACCACGGTCCAGCTCCCGATGCCGGTAATTCGGTATATTTTTTTATGTAACCGATTTTCGATACGATCAAGTCCGAGCTTGAAAAAACCGTGTCGCACGACACGGACTTTTAAATAACTACATACACGCACATACATATATATATATATATATATTTCGGTCGACTACGATTACTACAATTTTTCGATAAAAATATTTTATTGATTTAAGATTAATTCCTTTCGAACGAACGTGTTTAACGGAAATGACGCATAATAGGTATACAAAGGGAAAACGAAATTATCCAAATTGAATTCGAAACGTGTCAATATTTATTATTAAAAAACTACCGCTTAATTAAAATATGTTCGTATATCAATATTTATTCGAGAACGCTTTTTTTAATTGCATTCTTCGCGCCACTATATCTACTCGTGTATCTTTGTAAACAAATCGCGTACCTTTAAAAAGCGAAACAATTTACACAATCGAGATTTATTTAAAAAAAAGTGTAACGATAATAAAATATGTATTCAGTCTATACACTCCCGTTGTCATTTTTTCTCTATTTTACAAACGTATAACCGACTAATAAATAACATGCCGTTATTTATGACTTCGAGAAACTTTGAAATTAAACATAAACGCGTCTTATTCGCGTTTATTCTGGCCTTAAAACCGATCTAGACGTAAAACGTGTTTAAACGCTACCCAATTTAGAGCCGTGGTTTTGAAAATTTTGAATTAATTTTGAAAACAATTCCGATTCTTGTTCTTTTCGCTACTAATTTTGACCTAAACGTCCTCGTTTACATCCACGTGTCAATACTACTACCGACCAATGTTGATGACGATGACCGCGGTATAAAAGCTAACGTGGTACATATTTTACAAAATTGAAATCGATCCGGTTAATCTTATAATGTGGTCAGAGCGAAAGGCCTTACTTAATCGGAAAAATTAGCCCTCCCTATAAGCGAACCCGAATAAGTTAGCGGAAAAGTTTACACGCGCTAATAATAAAAATGTTTCCAAAAAATTAAACGATTTCGAAAATGTTCGTAAAGCGTTTATATAATAATTCATTTATTAGCGGACACGATTGAACGATCCGGGACACACAATGAGCGGGCACACACGAACAGTATGTACGACAAAGCGATTTACAAATCGTGTAACTCGTTACGGCCAACATATACGAACAAATAACGTGTATGTAAAAACCTTTTTAATTTGCGCGTATAACATCCGATTAATTAACTCCGTATACTTGTTTACTATCGTTGGCCAAATTACGCCGCGATTATATCTGCGCGTCGAAACTTTCGTTTCGAATATATAAAATAAATACGATTAACGTTTGTGTAGTTGTATTATACTTTGGTATTTACCCCAATCCCGTTTCACAAGTTCCGACGTTCGGTGCAGAAAGGACGTTGTCGGCATAGCGACGGAAGATGCCCATACGATCCCCAAAATCAATAACACAATATACACACATATAGGTTTAGTAATATGGAAACCGAATTATTACAAATACCTCGATTATTGACGAAACGGAGGAAAAGTCTCGGTCGTCGAACCTCGTTAATAATATCGTTGTTTATCGCGATCAAATATTAACTTTTTGAAAATTATTCGCGTGTACCGCGGCCGCTTTTTCCACGAATATCAACAATTTGCGGTTATACCTTTAGGCGGAGGAAAAAGGCGGCGGCGAAGCGCTATTCGATATTTTTTTCGTCGATAACAGCTGGAACTTTATTGCTCTTCAAAAGAACCGACTACGTCCCCCCCCCCCCGATGTACAATATTTATGTATATATTATATAAATACGCGAGGATCGGTTCGAAATTATGATTACAATATAAAGAAGTCGACGCGTGTGTTTTGTATACTGTGATATGGTAATATAATCGAAATCCATTTAGACGCTTTTCCCGGCGATAGAATAAGGACAAAGAATAGGGTTGGCAATATAAATGAGTATTATGTGGCGTCGGTCGTTGTAACTGAACAATAATCGAGGTCGCATCAACGAGTTTTTGTATACATATACGTTTTTCTCGGGTTTGCCGCCGTACGCGAGAATGAGAGTGAAGAGAACGAGGAGAAGAAACAACGTGTGTATATTCATTTATACAATTCGCAGACGTTTTCAATACCTGTACGAGCGTTCGCGGGCGGCGAATGTGCGCCTGACAGGCATACATAATAATCGAAGGGATCAAATGAAAATACCGTACGAGAGAGAAACGACGACGACGACGACGGGATAAGACTGCAATTTTCAAACACAACACATTCTTATAAAAAATATATATATATAATATTTTTTTTGTTTTATCTCCCCTTTCAGTTAGGAGACGATAACATTGTTTTCTCCCCTTTCCTCCCCCCCACTACTTCTCAGTCACGTCTTAGGTACGCGCGTATTATAGCGGAACGTATCTACGGGGAAAAAAATACAACACCTCCAGGGAACGTAACTTTTGGTGGTGTACACGCGGTTATAATATTTCGGTTACAATAATAATAATATATACGACAGGTGATAAACCGCGTTTCTTATCTTTATTATTTCGTACGCGTCGTGTCAACGACCGACGTACGTATATCCCCAAACACCACGCCGCGTTCTCCCGATAATTGTTCCCGGACGCATATTCGTCTGTTCCGGCGGTGTTGATTTTGAAAGTCCTGGGCCCGGCCCAAGTCCCTTTCGCCTACCTAACCGTCGACAAATTATTACGCGCCCAGCGCGCTTATTATTGGAAAACGGACGCGCCGATTGTTTCCTAAAAAACGGATCGCGAGCCACGCGATATATATATATATATATATATATATATATATATATATACTGATAATTCAAACTGCGTTCACCAATCACCGTCCGCGGATTATTGTCGCTACGTAGAAATCGATCGACCGTCGTATACAGCGGTAATTTAAACAGAAGTTTTTGTAATTAACGCGGGAACGTTTTTGTTTTCGAAGTCCCGTAGATATTATTTTTAATTCGAAAATAACGTCAATAACGGTTTACCGATAATTCCAATAATTACGTAGTAACGTAAATCCTAACGACGGACATTCGAATTGTTCGAATTTTCCGTTCTGGACGAGAGAAATTAGAATAGCGAAAAGAACGTTACTCGTTTCGTTTGAGCTAAATGTTAAGACGCGAATAGACGATTCACACTTGGCGTACTATTTTCAGCCAGTGTCCAAACATAAGGCATCGTATCGGACGTCCGCGACTGAAAGGAACTGATTTCAACGGCGATCGTTTTAAAGATATTTTTTTTAAAGCTAATTTACGCGTTTCGTCCCGTTTTCGATACAATATTCGTAAAAATACGCGAAACGATATCCCGACGATAGGACAAATTTGGACCGCACGTCCGTAATACCGCCACTAATTAGTACGTACGCTTTACACGATTTTCGGGACGGGCGGTTTTCGGAGCCGTTTTTCCTTCGGACCGCGGCGAACCATTATTATTTACGCGGGTAAAAATGCGCTCGGAATGTTTTCGCAGTTTGCGGGAGAACGCCATATATCATAAAATGCGCGTACGCGACGACGTGTATTCGCGGCGACGACGGCGGAGAAGGGCTCGAGAGGAACGCGGTTTAAAGTCTGATACGAATGCGTAGAATTTGTTATCGAAGCGTTTACGTGGGCAATATCCGGAATACCAATATACGTAGAATTATCGGCGCGTCAATTTCCTTCGTGTCCATAAATCGTGATTTCCGACGGTGTATATTTAAAATCGTGGACCGCGTCGGAGTTTTGGCGACACGTTTCGTTGTACCGTCGTCGCGTACGCGCCATGCGCATAGAGCGTACATTGCCGTAAGTCCGAGTGTACGCGAAATTCGTCACGTCGTGAACCACACCGCTGTTTTATGGAATCGAACGCGGGTCGCTTTTTTTTTGTTCGAATTCCTCCGGTACGATTGTTTCCCGGAATGGTCGGAACTATTTCGCGCCGTTTTAGATTCCGAAGAACGAGCAGTGCCAACAGCGGTAGCGCGTCTTCTACGATATTAAGCGCGTATTATAATTAACCGCCCCGACTTCCGAACGTATTTTCAAACGTGTAAAACGACGTAATATTATCGTGCCGACATTTCGATACCTAACGGTATAATCGCACTCGCTTTGTACGTAAAATACGCGAAGAAATTGTTACGCCGTTTCTCGGGTATAACGCCTCGGCGTCCGCGATAACGTAACGGTTAGTAATATTCCGCCTAACTAATAACATGGTCGACCGACGTGTTTAAACGAATTATCGGAAACGGGATAACGGAAAATAACGCGAAAACCGTATTCGGTTCGATTAGTACGTTTCGGCGTAATTCGGAACGGAACGAACGTCGCGGCCGCGTAAATTGAAACGTTTTGTCGTCGCGACGCGCGATTTATTTCGATACGTTCGTTCGTTTTTGTACCATTCGTACACGAAACTCACGCGTCCTTACGTACGTTCGAACGCGGTCTAAGTTTTGTCACACGCCGACGGGCGCGCGTGCGCTCGCCCGGTTTTTTTTTTATATCGTTTTCGTTTATTTACATTTTCTATACTTCGCAAGTCTCCCGGAAACTTTTTTGCCCCGGGCGAAGATAATACAATAGGTATATAATAATAATAATAATAATAATATGGGGTAAAATCGTATTCCGCGCTTCTGAAGGCGCGGAGGATCGCGAGGATTTCAATCGCACCGTAGCACGTACTATACATATATATACACAGACACACACCCACGTTTGAGCACGTTATCCGTTTTACGTTTTCGTCCATCAACACGCTTGTCACGGGAAACAAAAGACCAAATCCAATTTGAAGTGAGAATAGTACATTGATATAAATGTATATATAGCCGTTTTTGTTTTTTTTTTTTAAGAAAAACAGAATAAACAAAAACAAACTAAACCCGCAATAGGTATTCTAATCGCGGTATTTATATTCCTATTTCGTTTAAATTGGATTTGCGACCGTCGCCGAATGTACTATACGTGTAAACACACACACACACACACATTACTAGTAAAATCGATATCACCTTAGTAATTCCGCAAAATCCAAAGTCGAAATTTAGGATAATGTTGTATCCGGGTAATAGCGTTAATATTTAACCACGAGGCGCTCGTAACGTCAATTACGAAAATAATAAAAGACCCGACAATTATAGTTGTTTTCAATGTCTATATCAACGAATCCTTAAACATTACGTACGAAATCCTACGACGCATTTTACGCGTTTATAAAAAATATAATAACGAAGACTCTAGTTTTCCGTATACGTAAGATTTAAATATATTTTACGACCGTAATACGCGAGTTTAGTACGCGAACGATATTTAAAATCCGACAAAATACTCGCCACACTTTGGCACAAATACTTTACGTTACACTATATTACGCGCTAATACGCTTCCGTTATGTGTGCACGGTTTTATAATTTTATTCGGACGACTTAATAAAAAATATTACTCGAAAGATCCGATAAATGTCGACGTTTCCCGAAATTAAACATTGCCCGTAACGTATAGATAACCGTTCTATCCGGGTATTCGGGGCGAATTTTCGATCGTAGACTAACGATTATTTGCCAATATTTTCGAAGCCGTCGATATACTTACCACGGTATTACTTCACCGTGCCTCGAATTTATATGCCTATTACACGGGTAATACTCGTCAGATTTCAAAAAAAAAAAAAAAAACCGACACGTCGAAAATCCCATAGAAATATATACGCCTCGAGATATTTAATAGCATAGGCGGAGATTATTTAAAAGTCGAAAGTTAGTATAGCGACGACGAATAGTATGTAAAGGTAAACGTATTAAAATTACGTAAAAATATACGAGCAAACGCGAAAAATTAACGAGAATTATTTATACTTCTCTACGTATCGTCCAGATAATGGTACGGGAATCACTCTGTACAATCTATACGAAATATATATATATATGTTTTACAACGTATCCCTCGATTGTGGATACTTAACGTAAAAGGCTCGTTTCGCGGTTTTCCCTTTGGAGAAAAAATGACGGCCGTCAAGTCACGCGCGCCGTGTAATCCGAGAACGATCTCCGCGGGTGTGCCCGCGTGAAACGGATACCGGTATACACACACTAGTCGAAACGGGCGTATGTTTTATGGGAAAGTACACCGTTGTTAGTTGTAACGTTTATGACCAAAGCGCGAACGAAAAGGTGGTCCACTTCGCGCCGTATATATTTCGTATACGCTTGATAGGTTATTACGGTAATGTTTAGGTCAAGACGGTTAGGTTAGACAAACATCGGTATTGAGGATGTTCGTTTTTATTTGTCAATGTGCCTATTTGTATACGAATTTTTTTCGATTTATAAACGGTGGCCACCCACTGCCCCGAAGTAATGTCCACCGACGTACCGGGGCAATGCGTGTATTGCCGATTTTACGGAAAAAAAACAAAACGCAAAAGACAAAGATCGGTTATCGTACGAGAAATAATCGACCGATTATGGAATCCGCGTATAGGTATCGGTTTTAATAAATAATAACTTAAATAGCCCGATATGACGTAATTTACGAGTTATTGTACGGTAACAATTTATACGTTTTAAACAATTTAAGAAGAGTATTCCGTAAACATTTTAATATTTTCGTGGAATACTTTCGCTTTAATATAAATGCGTATTAAACGCCGAGAGAAACGGTTTTTTCGGTTCAGTTATTTCGATAAAGTTATAACGCTCCACTTTCGTCCAACGCTTCGGGAGAGTATTTTTAGTATTGGCGACGCAGTCCTTTCAAAAGAACATAAGGAACCCGATGACGATAACTTCGAAATAAAATAAGCGTATGTCGTTAAATAAAAAAACGTGCACGTTTGTAAACCCAAAAGACGCGTACACTGTCCAATTATGGGAAGTATTAATTATTATTATTGTTTTTTTAACGAGATTTCGAAATAATTGACCGCGACGGTTAATTTAAATTACGACGTATTAATTAGTTACCGTAGCGCGTTTTACGCATTGCGTTTTTAATTATATAAACGAATTCGATTACGATATCTTTAAATAGTTAATAATAAAAGCGTGAACGATCGAGCGGAGTAACGATTTGTAAAGGTATTGCGAACAATTAGAATTCACAAACCGTTCGAACATCGGGTTTATTTTTGTAAAGCGTTACGAACGTTTCGTTTAACGTCCGTTGGTAATTTAAATAGTTTAAATATTTGGCGCGTACGTTTTTCGGACGAACCCCGCGTACCGAAATTCGACGTCACGTTTTCGCGCATACCGAATGGTTTTCGTCGCGGGAACGCCGCGGCACGTTAATCCGACCGAAATGTTCGCTCTACTCTTAATAACAACGCGAGAAATATCGAAATTACGATAAGTCGTAATATATCTCCGTATTGAAATACCGCGCGCCGCCGCCGCCGCCGCGAGAATGACGACGGTTTGGGAAACACCGAAATTCGTTCGTACACCCTATTCGCGGCATACACGCCTATAATGTTGTAGAATGTATACCTGCTGCGCACCGACCGTTTCCCGTCATATTATTTAGACATTCAACGCCGCACTCTTGGTCTACACACATAGCGTGTTCACATCGTCATATATATATATACGTAACACGGAATATATTTCCGTAAACCCAATAATTACCATTAAACGTACTATATACACACACACACACACCGTCTACACAAACGCGTAATGCCCTATTCATATAATATACGAAACGACGTTTAACCGAATCGTCAAGTTATTCACGTGAGTAAATGTTCCGAAAGTCGTATATACATATACACGCGTGTATATTATGTGTAACTAAACGTCGTATTCCACGGAGTTTGTATCGAGATTTTCGGCAAACGTCTATATTGAATAATACCGTTTCGCGCGAAAATCTACGTACATATTATAACGCCGTCGAACTAAAATTATTATTAAACCGGGATTATTATATCGTACGTCTTATTGTATATACGGAATTGTTCCTAAAATCCTAATACGCCGAGCAGTGGCGTACTAACGGGAGGGATAAAACCCTGCCCTAATCCCGAAAATTTTTACGAAAAATTAATTTCTCGCGAGACGTATATTTTCAATAACGAATAACTAAAATACGTTTAAACTTCGATACGCGTTTCAGCGTAACGTGTTCGTTATAAACGAATAATCCGTTAAAGTTTATCACGTGCCTTGTTTCTCGTTAAGGTCCTCCGATTAATTTATTTAAAAAAAATTAACCCTCCCCTCCCACGCCCCGAAATTCAGGTCTAAGTACGCCACCGACGCCGAGTTACCGTAAAACGTTTACCCGACCTAACGTAACGAAGTATTCAAATACCGAACGAGACCGACACGATTATTTCCCGTTAGGCGTTGTGACAATTGTCGCGTTGACGCGTTGAAATTGGAATGACCAATAAATCGCTGTCGATCGTCGTACAATAATGTTCTAGTAGTATAATGGGCTATAAAAAAACAGCCGCTATATTATATATATATATAAAATATTTCTATACATAGTCATTCGTATAATACGAAAGTGATAAGGGAATACAATAGGATGATAAGTGAACACTATGTAGACAACGTAAATTCTGTGTCGATTCAACATATATAAACACGCACAATATATATACTCATATACGGTGTGTATCCATTAGACGCGAAACGTATCTATAAAACGTGGTTAAGCTGCGGTGACTATAACGCTTAAGTGCACTTAAAAAGGGAAAAAAAACTCGATCATTATTATTATTATTACACCGTATACGTTTCGTGTTATTACAGTTTTCGAAATTACGACTTAACGACCGTTTACCCCGGTCTACGGATATATATATATATATATGTATATAAATAACCTAATCCCTGCGGGTGGGGATTTTATTTCTTCGCGAATACATTTACATAAGGGGTACCCCGGCGTAACGAGAAAATGATAATTGTCGTTACAACGAGATCGTCGGTTGAATAATTACCTCGGATCGCTAATTATTATAATATTATATACCCGAGGCGTACTATTATTATTATAAATAGCGTAATCTAGAAATGAGTTTCTCTTTTGAAATTTCGCGTTTTAAAAACGCAATTTTCGAACCGGAGAACCAACGTCGAATCGCGAAAAACCGTCGCGCAATTTTAATTTATTGACCGGAAACCGGACGGTAACGCGTCGATAAAATCGAATTTTCCGACACCGTATTCGACTCGTACGTAAACTAGAGTACCGCGGACTGCGCGTAATCGTTTTGGCGTGATCGAAGTTTTACATAACCGCGGTAATTTTCGTTAAATTTATTTCTATCCGTATATTCTCCGATAAACGACGATAAAAACGACGTACGTAAGCGAGATTATTAAAACTCGTACGTACGTATGTTGTTCTACGGTCGGATATTAAATATGTTTTGGAAAATTAACGGCTAATATTATAACTGCGGAGTTAGAATTAATCGAATAAAACCACCGGGCGTTCGGGGACAACGTTAAACTCGTTAAGCGTATTCTTCTCCTTTTTGTATATGTAATTCCAGTTCGGAACCTGTGAAGCGAGATTTCGTTCACATTTCTTGAAATTCTCCTAGATCGTCTCTTCGCAGGTATTCCTTTTTGGTCGACAATAATATCGGCAGCTCCCATTGTAACATATTAAACTCATCTTGTCCTTTTATTGTATCCGATTTTCTGATTCACTTCTTCCGGTTTCGTTATTTCATTCTTCCCTAGTCTATTTTATATGTACGTATATGATTATATATCATTTTCTTTTTAAATCGTTAAATTTCATTATACCCGCGGTATTTAGCTGTTTTTAACTATGAAAAAAGCGTATATAACGATAACTTAATTTTAACTTTTTAATATCTATTACTTATACGGTCGTTCAAATAGATTACCATGTACGAGACACGGACTACGATCAATTACGGACACCTGTATCGGTTTATAAAGTTCTCGTTCGTTCTCGGGACTGTGTTTCTCGACACGCACCGTGCACGAGCGTCTTGCCACGTGCTACTCGAGTATACGCGTATACTTCACACGCGCACCCGTGAACTCCGTCTCTCACCGTTATTATTCGGCGCGGAAGATTAGGACGCGAAACGCGACGTTTAACGATAGTACCGTTTTTTTTTTTTTTGCTCCACCCCCGCGATAGCGGTTT
>JAIPRN010004482.1:0-14760 GCA_025469175.1 Geopemphigus sp. TES_GeoC_2020
TATCGACATTAATATTTAACGCGAACCACGCCGAAATAGTCGAGACCACGAGAAAACGGTAAGTATTTAAAATTACGTTTGAAAACGACGCATAAATAATGTTAAATTAAAAGTCGTCGACCTTAAAAAAACACTAATAAATTCGAAAAACGTCAGCGCGTGAACCACGTAACCGTTCGCGAAAAGAAAACGTGATAAAACTACGCGTACGCGCTTAAATATTCGATTTAAATTACGACAAAAGTACGTGTACACGTACTGGGCGTTGAAATGTGCGTAGACGATTTTCGCAAGTAAAACGTAAAAAGAATACTAGAAAAAAATACCAATTTTTTAAATCGCGAGTACCGATCGAGAGAATAAAAAACGTACTTGGTATTTATTTCGTTTTTTGAATCAAGTATTACATTCCGAACAAAGTGTATTATACAGACACACTTAATCATAAATCGACACTTAAATCGGAATAGCGTAATAACACGAGGACATCAAAAGGAATACGTTATTATAATAATATATTATGCATACGATATTTTACGCCAACACTTCGTGCCTGTTGAGTCCCAATATGTAACGTACACGCAACCACTTGTTAACCGGTTAAATATTATTTATATATATATATCTGTCAAATAACAGAAGCAACACGTGACTAGAAGTTGACACGACCAATATTTAGTTTTCGAATAAAAAATATTATTTATAACAGAACGATTCGTGTATGTCATTTTTTGTTTTTTTGATCGTACAAAAAATTTTTCGTAAAATAAAAAAAATTTTTTTAAAAATAAATTACGACGTAATATATAAGGGCGAAGAAATAACTTATTCTTAAGCCTAATTTATTAACAATCAAGTCACTAATTTAATACAAAAACGATTAATTTCGTTACGATAAAAAACCTAAACGTAAGTTGTAATCGTCCAATGGCAAAGATGACGTGGTTTCACCAATTACGCCTACACTAATGTGGCCTTTATTTTTGAACTTCTAAATATCGTTATTCAAATTCGATTTAAAAATCTATAGATACTAAACAAATGTCTCTTAATCGATTTTTCAAACATTTCGATATTATAGACAAAATTAAAACGAAACAACAGAAAACTATACTAATATAAATACGTGGAATATTGTTCATACATGTGTAACGTCGGAAACAAAATGAAAAATTCGCTTCGCTCAGATTCTAAAAAACAATCGTCTCAAAGACTTGACTCGATGTATCGTAATTTTTTCTTAAACATATTTTACGAGAACATCACGTAATAACGGCAAATATGTATAATTTACGTAACTAAAAGCCGAGCCCGTCCGTTAGGAGCTGATAAACTTCGATAAGTTCAGAAAAAAATTGCTCGTAACTTTTCAAATGAGGATTACGATGTTCGGCGATATAATACTATTTTCGAAATTTCTTTCTTTTTCGCCCCTAATGATAACAAATATAAAAACTAACGAAAAACCTTCGATTATTCTGAAAGGGGTGTATATATATATATATATATATATATATATATATATTGTATAGTAGCTGGTACGAGAAATCCGTCGAAACTTAAATCCAATAATCCTCGTCGCTACTATATGATTAATCCGGGAGGTAGTATAAAACTTCGCGAACGACAAAGTTTCCAAAACCGGTAATATAAGAAGGCAATAATCTTTGTCGGCTTTCTGGGCTAACTCTGATAAGCAGGTAACATACGCACGTATAAGCCATCGCTGGGCCATCACAAAGCAACTATATAATAAACGAAGTAATAATCCCCTAATTTAATCACGGCGACGCGTCGTCACGAAAATTCGCGTTTATTCGTATTGTTCGCCGTGGCTTCGCCGACGTTTCTATTACGATCGTTGCGACGGATTCGATCGGATTACCGAAAAACCGACGCCGCGATTAAAAATAACGCGTACTTCCTATAGCGTAACGCTCTATTTCACGTTGAAATCTTCATCTCACGGTATGGATATTACCCGTCGGGGGAGGATTTGTTTCCGACACGTCGTCGTTCGTTCCCGGATTCGGATTGAAAACGACAACAATACGGGTTTCGTCGCCTACTTACAAATACACGTTCCTCAGGTCGCGTACATTTTACGTTCCTTCGACAAATTCTAGTGACTTTGGTGATAGCGTACGTTATACGGCGTATATATTGTTAGACATTGGTACCTTTCTTATTTAGCTAGATAGGTGTATTCATTATCGCCGCTAGCTGGTTTATCCACGAAATTGCGCGTCGCCGCGCTCGCTTCCATAGATATAAAAGAGTCCCGGACATTTCGATTCGTTCGGTTCGATTATTCGTTAAGTAATTCGTATTTTTTTCGAATTATAGAAACGTACATTTTTTATAAACATAACTCACGCTTACCACCCCGACTATACGTTTATAGTATTTACGCGCAATACCGGTACGCGAAACAATTCGGAACATCTCCGCCGCACGGGGTTACCATATACAACGAACCACTACAAAATTTACGAATATAATTGTTCCGCCGTAGCGCTCTAAAAAAAAAAATATACGTCGAATAATTAGTTCGCGTACGTGCCCGCGTGTATTCCGTAATAAATAGTAAGCGCGGAACGCGTTCAATTTCCCGAAACTGTATAAATAAATAACTCCGTACTTAGCGGGTACACCGTCGAGTTTAAACTGTGCGTTTAAATATTAACGCAATTAAGTTACCGCGTAGGACCGCAGAGCTTTACAGTACATGGACGTGTTATACGTGTATCGATCTTAGTTAATGCGTATGCTTAAATATACGCGCGCGCGCACGTAGTCAGTTTCGTACGCGTATTATAACGTTAATATTATATGAACGCGATGGTTAGCCGAGGTGAAGAGTACGTCTTGGAAAATACGACGTTTTCCAGAAATATTCGAACGCTTTTCCCGACGTTTCCGAAAATATAAAGTCGACCGACGTAATTGTTCCATCGAGTTTTCGTAAAACACACGTAAATCGTCACTTATCGCGGACGCTTAATTTATTCGAACCACAAAATCCGTGTAAAACGAACGGCGAACCCGCGAAGTCGAATAAGATTCGTCCCAAATTAAATTACCGGCGTAACAAACGCGACGCGTCCCACGCCCGTTTTTGTCGACCGTTGATTTCTCCGTACTTTCGCGAAAACAAAACGACACTACTTTGAACTCAAGACCCGAGCTTAAAGCGTTAATTACGTTATTTCGACCGTGTAAACCCGAACGTCGGATACGCGTACATTTTCGACGCATTCAAAAAGTTTGTACGCCACTTAAGTTCGCGCGAGTACGTAATTAACGAAATATAATACCCGTCCAATCAATCGACAAATATTCGGTAAAAGTTCTCGCAACTCTTACCTATACGCAACCGTAAGTGAGTTCCGTCGATTGCAATCACAGCGATAGTATATACCATTCAGTGATTACTTCGTCGCGGACGTCGCGTATCGTAACTAAATCTATCGCGAAGCGCCCGTTCACTTATCAATGAAACACACCTAATCTCGAGTGTTTTTGTACTCGGTAACGGAATTTCCCCTTTTTTAATTTCGATATTATCGAACACGAAAATAGGAAAAACTTCATTTTACTAAAAACAAAATCTACCCCGAAAATAGATCTTTTTCGTATCATATATGGCTCAAGGTGTGAAAACACGATGCCATCAGACTTTGACCATTAAACTTAGTTTGTAAGTTACATACTTATATAACTCAAACATAGCGACTCATAGCTGCCGATCGTAGAATATTTATGAGATTTAGTTACAATTAATAACTTTTACGTAAATAACGCAATAGGTACGACGTGTTTTAATCATCTTGTCGAGGTTCACGTCGCGGTGTTTCGCAAAACGTTCTCACGTATATATATATATATTACTTCCTACGCTTAGGTTAGACACTATATATGCACCAAACGTTTGTTTTGAAAAAGTTCCTTAAGTATAAATAGTTGTTACGGGAATAATTACGCGCGTTTAAAACGGTGCTAGAACGCATTACGGCGTTCACAATTCACCATTACCAGCCGCAGTGCCGGATCTAGTCGCGAAGTTAATCCAACTTTCCGGACGTCTGTTACCGAACGTGCGTTACCCGTAAATACAAAAACGTGAGTTACGCGTTTTGTTGCGCGAATCGAAAAGTAATTTACTCACGATATAACATACACCGAAACCGTAAAGATAAACATAATACGATAAAAGATTTTATATTTCGAAAATATATTTAGAATAATAATCGTTTTATTCAATACAGTACTTACGCTAGCGAAAAATATAATATAAATTTGCGTTATGACCGACGCTTTGAATTAAAAATTCCGGGTTACGATTTCGACGACAAGTCGTTATTTATTACGGATTTATTGAGAACTCGAAAACCGATTTTCGCGAGTAAAATTTCGCTATTTTAACGCTACTTTTTAATTCGTATAACTTTTTCTTCACTTTCCAATATCGGTATTTGGTGATTCGTTCCGATTCGACGTGGTATCGCGTATTAAATTTTTTCGCTATAATTATTAATTCGATTTAGAATATTGATTTATACATTTACTAAGTATAATCTATTATGTTATATGTCTAATATGTTGAATTTAAAATTTCGATTTTTAAAGGAATACCGGTACTTAAAATCAATGTCAACATCATTTTAGATCCCTAGTTACTTTTTAATTTCGTAATAACTTACGAGACGACTGAGATTAGCTTTTAAACAAATTCGATTATTTTCACATTATAATTCCGTTCGTTTATTTATGAAAATAACGATTTTTGTTGTTTCTTGTTTTTTAGCATAGTTTTCATTATATATATATATATAATAGTTCTAAGTTAAAACTCCTTTTGAATTATGAATGTTAGCCTATACAAATATTATAAAGCTTCGTCTTTTTAATATAAAAATGTATCGAGTTACCTATACCTAATAACAAACTTTAAAAATCCTTAAAACTTTACCTTATGATGTTCCTCTTAAGCATTGTAAAATATTACATCGTATACGTTATGTACGTACTATTAAACGTATATCAAATACTGACGATTGAATACTCGTCAATTCGAAAATTAAAAACGATCAAATAATATTAAAATCAACGTTATTTCGTGTAAGACGTAGATTGTTTCGACTGTTATATGGCGTATTGATTTTACGTTTTCATTCCAATAGAACAATTGACCACGATAGTGACAATTTACATATTTTTCCGGGAAACTAAAAGCAATCTATTTCGCGATGTTAATGATATTTCCAAAAAATCGATTTTTCGCTAAATAATCGGCATTTGCGAACCAGAACGATGTCGAATCATTACAAACATTGTGGTGAACGACACAATTTGATATTGTACACAAACGAAAATAGTGGATATAATTTCGTCGATTTTCTAAGTAGTTAACGAAAACGTCATAAATCGTTAACAAACTGAAAACATTCGTATCGGTATATCACGAATAATAATATAGCGATTTATAGCGAATCGTGAGCGTTCGCAATATTACGTTTGTTGTATAATCAATTACGAAACTTTTCTAAGGTGTGGCACGTTTAAGGAGTAACTTGAATGACCGCGTAAACGTGTTTCGGAAAAGTGTTTTGAACCGGGTAGGCCTGAGTTATACTGTACCGCGTGTACCCTATTATTCGAACTCAAATAATAATTAACGTCTTTGGAACAGAATTCGATTGTAAAAAAGCTACAGTTTCGCTGTGTTATATTTGGAAACAATTCCCGAATTGTATCGATACGAAATATTTTTGTCGACTACCGCGCAAAGGGAAAACAACGACGGAAGATTAATAAAATAATTATCGGGCCGTTTTAAAAGACATGTTATAGAAAGAACGGGTTCGCGAGATTCGAGAGCGAAACTATTAGGCATAACACGCGCCGGTTTGCCGGACAAGAGTCGCGCTAACGAAATTCAGAATAAAATTTCGGATCGGTTCCTCGTCCACCATAATTTCGTAACTTGGCTCCGGGCAATTTATTTTCGTTCCCGAATCGAACAATTTGGCTCGGAAAGAATTCATATTGTCGTCGTCACGACCAGTGATTATTTCGCCCAGTTCAGAAAAACTTGTTTTTCGAAAAATACTTAATATTAAAAATATTAAAAATAAAAAAATTATTAGATGGTTTGGACACCGTGTGTGTTGTAGTCTTTAAAGGTGATTACGTAAAACAAAGATCGCCTTATTCGCGCTTTTTTACCTTACTTCGCAAAACATCTCACGTATCGTTATATACGATATACGCGCGATTGAACGAACCGGGCTCTATACAGTTGGTTAATTACATTTGGGAGAAAGCACGAGCGACGATAGGTATATCTATATAATCGTTTTATATGGCGTCGTTTTCGCGACCAACGGACGGAAAAAAAGAAGAAAATGAAAAAACCGTATTCACTTCTCTCTCTCTCACGCCCCCCTCCCCCTCCGGACCGTATAAAGCGGCGAAACGGTAATCGCGGACAATATACCACAGTGGTTTCATTATTATCGCCGGACAATGGCTTAAACGTAATCTGGACCGTAAAACTTTGAAACGGACACAATCGATATACGCTGTTTTTTTTTACGGTGTACGTCTTCTCTCAATCTTTCTGTCGCACGAGGCACACAGACTTCACTATCGTAAATCACATGTATATAGGTAGTCTCTCCCGAACTGAATACGCGAATTCAATCTAATTTAGTAGTTCGGTAAGGGGTTGCAAGGTCCATAGTATTTCGCGGTCGTCGGTAAATATGTATATATTATTTTCGCGCACAGCGCTCTGCAGGGATCAAACGACATAAAATCGTGGATATTTCGTGACGGGAATTTTGTTTTTTCCATCGAGGCGAATCCGGGAGAATATTTTTTTTATCGACAAAGCAAGTACGCGACGAGTATACGTTATATTATCCCTTCCGTCGGATTTTTAGTAACTTGTTATTATTCGCGTCTGATCGAACCAAAAGCCGACACATGCTCACAATATCTACGAATTACGTACGTCATATTGTCTATTCCGTCATTAGGAATAACTTATTATAACGAACGTTTTATTTTTTCTTTTGTAAAATTTCTCGAGTCAATTTTATAAATATTAATCGTACTCGTTTGGGCAATGTGTGGACAATTTATATAATTCGTTGGCAAAAAGTCCGTTGTATAACTTTGAAGTTTTTTAGTATCGACCAATCTTAAAACGTCGAACGTTTTATAAAGAATACATTATTGGAATACCGACAACAACGTAAACAGATCCGACAAACTCACATCAAAACACCCGGACAAGAAAAAAAACGTCCGAAAATAAGATAATGTATATTATATTAATGTTCCATAATGTATAAGGAACGAATTTGGTTGGCAACATATTTATATATATATTGTTTATTATGTACATAAATATACATATATATATATATTTAAGTCGAACGTTTTTTCTCGTCCGAAAGTCAAAATTCGTATACCGTCAATATAAAAACCGTTTGCGTTATTTATCGAAAAAAAAATGCCAAATATTGGAATACTCTTGGAATATTATTTACGTAATTCGAATAAATATTCTAAATAAGTACTCGAAAAAGCATTCTAAGACGTATTTAAAATACCTTTCGAAGCGTATTCTTTTACAAGGCTGTCTCTGGCTCGTGATAAAAAATCAGCTCTAAATGAATAAACGAGTAAACACGGCAATAGCCAATTAGGCGTGTGTCATTCGTTAGTATATTTATTAAAACGAGGATTTTGACGTTTCGTTTTGAAATCCTCAAGAACGTAATTTTTCGGAATCGAAAATCGCTTACTATGAATTCGTAAGTTTTTAGTCGCTCGGTCTAGGTAATTTTTTGCGCGGCTGTTTCCGAATCATTTTCACGAAGATTCGCGAACGAAAATCTTCCAGAAATTTAAATAACATTTCCCACGGCTTCACAATAAACATTGTTACGCTCGATCGTATTAATTGTTTTCAATTACGTACACATATTTTCATAGAGTAAACACGAAATAACCGGTTGGAATTTCGGGAGATAATATTTTACGAAAACTCTTTTCGAGTATATTTTTAAAAGACTTCGTATTTATAGTATACGTTTATCGTATTTTTATTAGTGTTTTTGGAAATTTTACGGATACACCTAATACAATCGTATAGCGTATAATATACGGACATTAATATTTACTCTAGAAAAGTTATTACGCGTCCCCACTACAATACAATAACAATATAGATACTATAAGTAGATTCGAATATATTTATTATTATATTCGTTTTTCCGTTCATTTTTTGTGTACTAGAACAAAATCAACACAATAAGGGTCGTTGCGAAAAACCAAACGTGGCGATTTCGAAACTACGCGTATTTGTCGCGCCATTTTTCTCAAACGAGAAAAACGACAGGTCATATTAGTCCATAAATCCAATTTCCTTTTGTTTGTACGTGTTTTCTCCCCGCCGGACATTATTCTGTCAAACGAAATTTGACACAATCACTCGGCTATTATAATCGAAAACGTGAAATCGAGATAGAATTATATAATCTTATTGGTCGCAGAAAAAATCGCCCTTTATTATTGTTTGTCCATGCAACCATAATTAACATATACCGCTATAATTGGAAAGACGATTGATTAATCGCGACAGAACAAACCTCTGTTTTTTAGAAATAATCGATACGCGAAAAACGATAAAATACATTATACAAGTCGCACAAACTGCAATCAAATTCTGTAACGATTTCTATCGTCCATCGTTACGTAAATTGATAGACGCGCTACGGAGTTTGTGATTTGACGGACACACACGAGTCCATGAAAAAAATAAACGCCTTGAGTCGAATTAATAACATGACAAAAAACTTAGTAGTAATCGAACGACGTTTTCTACTGAGGATTGGAAATTTGACGATTTTTTTTTTAATTCCGATCGGTTAGCCTTAACTGATTTAGATTACATTTTCTCGGCAATAAAATAAATTTTTGAATACGTTCGAAAAAGTACCTAATGAGTATTATTCGATAACCGAGGAATTTCGGCGTTTATATTAACGTGTTCCTTTCTCGTGAGAAATGATTACGTAACGTCATTCACGTGGATAAATTAATTGTACAAATAGCGAAAAACGTTTTCAAACGGTTATCGTTATTTAATGAATGTACTCGATCAACGTACTGGTAACGAATTCGGATCAATTTCGCTCGGTGTACAACACATTAACCAATTTATATTCGTTTCGATACAGATTTTTTTTTGCCGTAGAAAACACGCCCCCGTCGATGTATAATCACTATAGTACACTAGTGAGAGGTTCTGAAAGATAAAAGGGCCGAGAATACTGTAACGGGGACCACCAGAAATTGAGGTACGGTCACGCTTGTTATTAAGACGATGGTACGAACGTATTGCGCGCGATGTTCGAAACGGAAAAACGTTTAGAACTATTATATTCGAGACACGCCCACGGTTGTATACGCGAATAGTACACTTTTCGTCTGCGGGCGATTTTGTATATACTTCGAATAATTTCAGAGAAATTCGGAGGAATATACGAATAATAAGAATTATACAACCGCGTTTTACGTGTTTACTTTCCGCGTACGTTTAACTATAACATTCCTATTTCGAGTACGAATTTCGTTACGCGCGTCGTCCTTATGTGCCCGAATACCGTAAAGGCTTCTCGAAATTTTCCATACCAATAGATTATTATTGTAACTATCGGTAGTATCGTCGTCGTTGGCGATAACGTATAATGGTGTCTCGGGTACATTTTCCTAACGAAAATAAATTGTCTTAACGTTTTCCCCGAGTACGTTATAATTGTTCGGCGTGTATTTGAAACGAACGGTTTTGCTTGAGAAATTCGCTGGCGAACGTCATTGACGAACGTTAGAATCGGACATGTACGGCATCGCGCGTAAATAAAATAATTCGGATTTAAAAGTATTTCGTGAACAGCGCGTGTACAAAGCGAAAACGCGTTCTTCCGACCCATTAGGTATAATTAGGTTTTTCCCGGTGAATTCTAATAACGACTAGTCCTTGTTTCGGGTATGTACCGCGCGCGTATAAACCTACGCGCGTTCCAATAACGGGTCACCGTCCGGAGCCCGCGGTACGACGGGCAAAGTCTGTCGACTACCGTCGTTTTTCGATTATTTTACGTTACGGAAAAAACGAAGAAAAAACGGGGCGAACGGAAAATAAAAAGACGCGGTACGACGGGACGCTTCGAACGACGGTGTTCCGGATTATTTGGCACGACCTGTAACGAAGGCGCGCGCCGCATCAATCAATCAATCATTGCATCGATCCACCGACTCGGATATGTCAATAATACCCTTTCTCCCTTGCCCACCCCGCCTACGTGTAACCCACGTCCAATATCGGGGAACAATTGGTATCGGAGACAGACAGGCTGACGAAAAAAGAAAAATTTAATTTAAATAAGAGAGAGATAACCCTTTTGAAAGTACGAGTACGATATCCGCGGGTAAATTAGGACAAATTAAGCAAAAAGGAGTGATAAAAAATTTAAAAAACGATCAAAACTACGTGGAAAATTCAAAATAAAAAATCGCGGTTTCGAAATAAATTTTGAATATCCGTTTCAATTTTGCGATTTTCGTTTATTTATGTACCCGATATGGCGCAGTAGTATACGTAATACCTTGGTTTCTAGTTTACTACTCGCGTTGTACTACTGGTTGACGGAGATTCGCCAGTGTAGCAATTACTCCGTTCTACTTATCGCTTTAAAATTACTATTTTTCGATTTCCAACGTCGATCTTCGATAATTTAGATCTCCGTTTTAATTCGTCGATTTAGCTTACCGACGATTAGTTATTTCGAACAACGATAACTTCGTTCCGAGCCCGGATTTATATTTTTAATTCCGTTCGATTCCGACCAATTGCCGTTTTTACGCCACAACAATTGAACGACGACTCTCGCGGCTATACTTAATCGAAACATTTACTAATTTGGCGAACGGCTCGAAACAACTTTTTCCCTCGATTTCACATTCAAAACGTAAATGGTTCGTGTGTTTCGTTTTGTTTTTGAAACTCAATACACATTCGAATCGTTTGAAATAAAAACGACGCGATATCGTAATATAACGCGTAACAACTATAATACGCCGAAATCGATTTCGCGGCAATTATTACGCGGCCGACATGATTATTATTATTATATTGTATCCGATGAAAACGGATAGTCGCACAGAGCGTATTATAGAGCCGCGAGAAAATTACGCACTTGGGACTTATAACGATATTTTATTCGAAATATTTAGCGTATTATTATATAGATATTACTATTACGCGTGTATACAACCAATAAATGCGTTATTCGTAATATCCCGACTTTAATCGTAATGTAGCTTTAGGTATTACAATATTATGCTCCTCTATAAAATACCTGTATTAGATACATAAATACGCGAAACAATCTGAAATCTGGCGTAACATAGTAGGGGCACGAATAAGTTTTCGCCGTTTCCTATCGAAAATTAGGCGTTTATTGCGAAAGAACGGTACATTACGTTCGAACGACGCAAAATTGCTCGTTGACTCGCTCCTAATGTAAGCGCTAGCTCTTTTTGCGTTCGGCGCGACACTTTTCTCAATAACGCTTCCAATTCCGTGTTTTCGTACACGTTCGGTCTTCCACTACGTTTTTTGTCTTCCACGTCGAACTTACCGCTTTATATATGTAAATATATTTCGATATTTGTGTACGAAAACGATTTAAAACGAAAAACGTTAATAAACGTTTGTTTGTAAAATATACGCGTACGGAATTGCGGCAACGTGGAATCGCACAGATCTCTAGTAGTAACGTTTGGATATTTGAAACGATAGCAATTTAGCGAATGTACAGTACGTAAAATGTACGAATAATATCGACGGGACACCTCAACGTAACGTTCGAATAAATCGTATCGTGATGTGTGTACGTCGACATTCGGGCGATATAACCGCGACAACGGTCGAATTCGATAACGTAAAAGAGCGTATACTTTACGTACGTTGTGTCCACGAAACCGTGTTCGGAACTCGACCGTGAACTATCGAAATCAATACCTAAACCGATATCTGTACGAAATCGAAAACCGTATTCGGCATCTTTAAACCTTAACCAACGAACGCTAACGGCACGGCGTTCGAAATAAATAGATAAACGGTAAGCCGCGATGAAATCAAATCGTATTTACCGACTACAATCTCCTCGTCTCTGAACGTGCGTATTCTTAGTATAAATCGACCGGTTTTTAAATACAAATAAATCGTAATAATCCGTGATATCACTTTCGCGCTGTCTAATCTCTCGATAAATAATGTGTCGTCAGTATACGTCGGTAAATAATACACCGAAATTGTTTTATCCGACATCGTTACACCGTGCTTGCGGCGTACGCGAAAGATACATGAAATATCGTGTTATATATATATATATATATGTAAATACGGTGAACACTATAAAGGCAAAACCGACAGTACGCCCCAATCGTGATGAATTTGTCGAAACCCTTTATACATTAATCATAACGGGATATCTATTAAAATGGCGAACGTTCGATTCGCCGGTAAATCCAGCGAAACATGCAAATAAATACGATACACGCGCTCGAAATAATTAACGAATTTTTCGGCAATAAACCGCCGTTTAACGTACACAACGCAATTACTGTTTCAACACGCTCGTATAATTTTACTAGACAAAAACGGGCCGACATTTTATTGACCGCGCTATTATTATCGAAGGGCATACGTATTAGATATTGTCGATGTAGGGAAACATCGAAATTTAAAAAGAGAAAATGTCGGTAACGGTGATCTTAGAGAACATCGAAAGTGGTGGTCATTGATCGGTAAGAATAAGAAAAAAGAAAAATACTGTCTACACAATCGCGAAGAAAGCGAACATATATGCTAAGGGAGTTGAATCGTGAGAGACTCGTCGAGAGACGGGGGAAGGCCGGAGGTCTTGTTAAAACTTTTTCCTAACGGTTTCGCGTATTTTCCACACGCACGCATTTCACTCTCCCGAGGCGACGCATTATACGAGACCCTTCCTGCGGGACGACCAAAGTGAAGTATACCTGTATAAGTAAAAATAACGTAAGAGATCCCGCGATGACCGCTCTCCCCTACTTCCCCGCGGGGACGTACGCGTGAATGCGTGGTAGTGTCTTTGCGCCCAAAAAAAACAAATCGAGAGTTCGCGGGGCAATATGTATATATATATATATATAAAGAGGAAAAGTTTCGTGACTCTTCTGTTCTCGAAAATGTTTTTATTAAATTAAACCTTCGAGAATATCGCTGGCGTATCATTTTCCCGATTTAAACATTATTGGTTCGCGTATGTACGGAGCTTCGTTAGTGTAGGACCGTCGTAGAAAATACGAAAAATTATGGTTTTATTACACTATTTGTGGATTTTTCATAAGACGAAACAAAATTGACTTCAATATTACACGATAAATGATTGGAAGTGGTGATTTTGTTCACGTTGCTGCACCAATCAATGAATCGAAACGAAACTATTAGTAACTCTATTTTGAAAGTTCATTTGGATTCGTCAACGTTTATTGTAAGGTTACGTAGGAAAAAGCGAATATTTGCCATTTTCCGACGCTTTAATGAACCGTTTCTTTTTGTTTAATAATAAAATCGAGCTACGCGGAATAATATTCTAAAGCCAAAACGAAGAATGTATGGAAAACAAAATTAATATTATTTAATCGTTATTCGCGTTTGGCGAAAATCAATTCCGTTCTACCAAACGTTCATTTTCTAAACGTAAATATCGAACGAATTACGTTCGTCGGAATTACGCGATACTCCTTTAGGAGCCATTAATTAAAATTACAGAGTCCGAACGTCCGAGCGTCTTATACATATTATTTTTACGGCATTTACAAATACGTACCTGCCAATGTGATTCTATAATATAATTTTTATTAACCTAAAACGACGCGTCGGTTTACAGAATTATATGATCGATCCATCATTTCGAATCCACGAAACGGTAGACTAGGCACAATTCGTAAAGACGGTCAATTTACGCGGCACAATAAATACACGGGAACGTTTCCATTCTCTTCGCGTCGACGAACAATTCTACAAATCGCGTTGATCCGTCGATCGTATTTTCGAAAAAAAATTTTTAATTTCGATCGTACGAACGAATGTACGTTGTGTACACGCAAATGAGGGGTCCGAACGTACGAAGATCAAAAAGAACGAATTCCGAGAACTTCAGCGTACGCGAATAAAACAATTATTCCGCGTATCTAAGCACGAAAACGATTTCGGTGAATAAACAGCGGACGCGAACGGCGAAATAAATCGAATTGGACTATTTTCAGGGAAATACAAAATCGATCGGCGTTCACGATTTCGGCCGATATAAAAATCGATCCGCCAGGAAAGATAAAAATAGGCCTTGAAACGATTGTATTCGTAAAAAAGTCGGACAGTTTTCGCCGGCGGTACACATCGAACGGCGTGTACGCGCGTATTCACACCGAGAAATCGTCGGGTTTCGAGCGTAATTATTCGTTTTCGGCGTGCCGAACGAACGGGACGGTGTAGAGCGCGCGCCAACAACGAGCCGACGAATTCTGTCCGTCGCGATTAATTCGCCGCCGTAATTACGTCCAGCGTCCGCCGCCGATTATATACGACGGACCGACGAACGCGCGCCCGTAAGTTCGGCCCCGGAGAAATGCGCCACA
>JAIPRN010004483.1:0-14746 GCA_025469175.1 Geopemphigus sp. TES_GeoC_2020
TATATATATATATATATATATAAAGTGATGTACCCTAAACACTAAGGGATCTAAATAAATAGGTTTTCGTCTACAGATACGTACTGTCGTATAGAACTTTCAAAAGGCCACACGTATACGTGTGTATTAAGTCTTTCGGCGCGACCGTGTTACCGAGTAAGTCTCGTCCCGAGAAACAAAGAAAAAATAGTCTTTTCAATTCGAATGTCTCGTTGAACGATATTCCATACAGCGTGCAGTTAAAAAAATCTTTAGAAATCGATAGAAAAATCGAAAATCAAAAACAAACTCGTACTCGATCAACCCTTGTTTTTAAAATCGAAGTCGTAATTTCGGTTAACGAGATGGAAAGGAAAATAAGCCAAAAGCTATATTACTTTTTTCGAATAAATATTATTTTATGTTCGTTCGATCGTTTTTTTGAACGTATTATTATATTTATGTTTATTTTCCAACAAAATAATCGTTGCGAACAACACGTTTATACCTATAATCTGTAGTATAGATAGGTGTACTATCTATAATCTGTAATATTCGATTGGCCGCGAACGATTTTCGCCTTATAAATTGTTTTCTATATATTGACATCGAACCGTAGCATACAACTTAAAAGTGTAAGACGTTGGTTTATCGTATTACGTATACGCCGACGGTTATACTTTTCTTTTTCGACACGATATACAAATAATACCAAGCGCTCCGATGATGAAGTAAAACGGTGTTTTATATTATCGTTTGGTTTTTTTTTTTTTTTGTAACGGAGGTCGAGAAAAAATATATTTAAAGCGTCGAGTTGAAAGAATAATTTAATTAAATTTTGAAAACGAAAATCAATGTACTTTTTGGAAGGAACATTTTTTACCACCGTCGGTGTAATCGTATATATATATATATATATATATATATATATATATATACCGTTAAGGGAAACGCGCGTATCCAAATAAATTCCGGTAGGTAATTATTCAAAAACAAACAATCGCGACTACTTTGAAGTTAAAAATATAATATAATTTCATTTTAGTATTATTAAAACAAAACAAAAAACTAACGAACGAGCGAACGATTATTTGCAGTGTAAAAACGTCCCTCTTCCGAGACAAAGTTTTTTTTATGTTTTTATTTTTCTTTTTTACGGTCGATCCGATATATAATATTATCAATCTTCTCTCTCTCTCTCTCTCTATCAGACGAGATATAACGCTACTCGATCGTCGTATCCATTAGCTAAATACACAATTCTGAATAATAATAATAATAATACGGAAAGAAAAATCGAGCCCGATGAGAACACGCGACCGCGACGATGACGAGTCATCTCAGTAACATACCCTTTTCAATGTTTATCGTACCGTGTACAAATTATACGGCAGAGGTATTACGTAGTCATCCGTGGGGGGAAACTTTAAGAGGGCCGAGTAGTCGTCGTCGTCGTCGTGGTTGTTTTCTTACATTAACCGCCATGTCACTGCCGATGACATCTCTACTAATGGAATATAACGATTTAGTCTTTGTCGCGCGTGTATACTTTTTATATATAATATTTTGGTTTTTGTATTACGGTTTTTTATTTTCGCTGCGCGCGCGTATGTGCTCGGAATACGTCGCGCGTATACACATAACGAGAGATGCGAGGGAGAAAATGAGAAAAAAAAACCGGAGGAAAAGGTAGCGCGTGTGTTAGAGACAACGTCGCCGTTCAAACTGGATTCTATACTTAGACGGAGGTTTCGCGGTATATACTATTACGTTATTTTTAATGAGTGTGGAATATAGATCGAGTGGAATATATAGTTGAAAAACGGGTTATATTTCGAAATTGACCAAAATTTAATTCCGTAGAAATATTTCCGAAATTCGCGTCGTCGATGTGGAATTTTCTTGTATAAATACCGAAGAGAAAAGGATGATTATTCGTTGCACAGACACTTGAGGGTATTATGAGACTGAATAAATAAATACCGTACCGTATTGTACAAATATATACTGCGGTATAAATGTAGCGTAATAACGAAAATTACGGCCAAAAGAAAGGCTGCACGAGCCGCGAGTATGTTACAGATGATATCGCGGTTACTTTTATAAATATTTTCATAGAACCGCGGAAATTATCCTTATTTAAAATAAGCGTTACGGTTAAATAAATCGCGTATATTTCACGCGAAACAATTTTTGAAATATTTTTCGAAAATCGTGTAACGGACTTTGTACTTTTGATTCGATCACTTTTTAAATATAAGAAAACCCCTCGAAAATTACTGAAATTTTCGAAATGCCGTAATCGACGCAAAATCGACCGGATTATTATTTTTTCGCGAACGCGTAATATGAAATACGAATTACTTATGAAAATCGCGAATGTCCAACATAAAGTCAAAAATGATACTTCGATAATATACCGGTGGGGAGAGAAGTTAAATTTAGGTAGGTTTTCTTTTTACGTTATTGAGAAACCACGACGGGGATATTATCGAAAATCACGTGTCGAAAAAAGCACTACTATCGGAAATAGGTCACAATAGTCGAAGGTATAAATCGGAGCACTAGTGCCCATTCTGAATACAACTTCGAAAATCGAGGAAAATAATCACGGCGCTAAGAAAATATATTCGTCGATACTGGACAGTTCCAATCGTGTAGATTACCGTTAATGCAATGATTACGAGTATACGGATTTTAAACAACAGATATATACCTATATATATATATATATGTTTGTGTGTGTGTATATAAATGGTCGCGTAGATGATATCGTATTAATATCGTGCATCAAAATACCCGAGAGGGTACGCCACGAGATTATGACAATGTACTCGTCGGTAGGCGATCGGTACCGTTTTCGAGCCAGTCACCGTTAATGACCGCGTTTTAACGAAGTGCGACGATAAAGGGCGCGCCTACGTGCCTATACGCGAATGAAATACCGTCCGCGGGCCATGAACGAAAGTATTAAGAATCGTCTCGTCCGGAATTCAAAACGAAAATCGTATCCGAAGCGAAAAACAACGGCGGGTACCGCGAACGGGTAATTAAAAGCCGAACGGCGGTAATTAGACCGTTTCGTAAGAGTCTCGCTCGTTTATATTATATATATATATACGTTGTTTTCGTACGAAAACGTAGTGTTTTCCATTAAAATGCCCGGACGGCGCGACGGGGATAGGAGGAACTGTTGCCGCCGTTGATTCGAATCTCACACGCATCTGACACAACGGCGGCGGCTTGCACCGCCCGCAGTAGTGGCAGCAGAAGTAGCAGTAGCGAGAGCCAGAAATATTAAAATAATTAAGAGAGAGAAGGAGAGTGAGAGAGAAACGCCTAAAGAAAAGTTTTTACTCAAAAGGGAAATTATTATTAATATTTCGGAATCGAAAACCGTGCGCGAACGTACTCTACACTTTTCTCGTCCGGGATATAATAATTATAAAGTTTCTCGACCGTGGCCGGAATGTGTAATACCGGCTTGCGTCGGGCGCGTCCCGAAAAACGAACGATTTTCGTCCGTTTTTCGGGCAATTAGTGAACGCGCGCGCGTGTGTTCGCCCGTATTTATAAAGACGTGGAAAACTTTAAGTTTCACTCGGCTGACACGAGATTTTACAATATTTTTTTACGAGCTCGCTCGCTAGTTTTCTCTCTCTCTCTCTCTCTCTTTCTCTCTCTCTCTCTCTCCGTTCACCTTGGCGCAGTTCTCGTACAATAATAATTATTTATTTCGTCCACCGCGTGCACGTTTAACAACGATACGCAATATTATTATTATTATGGTACACGACAATACGATATGCGGTGTTGGCGTTACGCGAGATGGCCTACATATTTGAACGGCGGCAGTGAACGAAGGAATTCTTAAAGTCCGTATAAACTGTATGGGGTTGACGGGGGTGAATCGTACATAAGAAATTATCGCGATCGCTTTCGCGAAAATACCAAACTTAAAACGTACAATTTTTAACTATTTGTAATCGACGTTTTTGGAATTAATTAAGCACGACCGTACTTAAATTTCGGCGATATTTCAATTGTACGCGATATTCGCATGAGAAATAGTAAAACTCCTTGAAACAAAAGAAATTACAGCTTTAAAATTTTATTGAAAACGATTTCAGAAAGCTTAAAACTCGAAAACAACGACAAAGTTACACACATTCTAAAACTTCGATTGCAAATAGTTATTATACAAATTATGATTTCGAGGTTATTTTGATAGTGATGGGTGAGTACGCATAAGAAAGCTAACTTCTCACACGTTATTTTATAATATCGAATACGTGCAGAATATATGCTGAATATCTTTTTTTAACTCGTTCTCGTTGCTATGATTATATGAACAAATTATATAAATATATATTGGTAAACTAAAGTAAAAAAAAATTTATTTTGAATTCACGTTTCTCATCTTTCCATTTGACAGATATTAGACGAAATAATGATTGTTACATACGTAACACACACACACACACACATACATATATATACACAGTATGTGTGTGTGTATATGTAATACAAGCCTTGCTGTTTAAATAATTATATTGAACTTTATATTTATATATATTCGAGGACGAGACTAAAGTTTTATGTAAATGGAAAAACTTTGGTTTTATCTATTAAACGCAGCAATATCAAATAATTTCTATACGCGATCCAAAATGATTGCAGTCAATTCACGGAGAAGTCGTGAAAAAGTTTTTTCGTTTTAATTTATTTCGCAGAACACGCTAATCACAAGTAGTAGTAAGCAAACAATAACATAAAATATTAATTTATACCGATATTATATAAATGTGTGTGTGTGTGTGTGTGTATACGAACGCTCGTGTTTTTTTTTAGAAAAACTATTTACTGAAAAACGTAAATATTCTACTGTGAATATATACATTTTCTCGGATACAAAAAATGAATCCGAAATACGTATTATTTGTTTTGGTAGGGACAATAACGTTTTTTAATTCGCTTAATTCGCTGTAAACCGTATACATATACACTATTTTCTACAATATGTCCCAGAAGAATATTGTTCTCGTCGACATTTTATCGACCGTTTTACACATACACACACAATTAATTTCAAGTTACGATTTATATTATACTTGATATATTCGAAAGAAATATATATACGACAAAAAGGAATTTTATTTCGTAACGACAAAACGTTAATCGAAAACGGCGTTAACGAATAAATTTAATTCGCGCAATAGCCTTAATAATTCAAACCGATTGTGTAATATGTTTTAACCGGATACGTCGCGACGTTTAAGAACGTTTTAATGAAAATATGAGAAAAACCGCATAAAATACCGCAGGTAAATATAGAACGTCGCGAAACTATTGGCCCCGTTTTATTTTTACACGTATGACAGTTGTTAAACATTATAGTTCGAACGTACACGCGTACATATGACATATTTTGGTACACGTCCAGATAGGTTAGTTAGCGCGAATCATTCATGAGAAATTCCGACGATATTCACGCCGATTGGACACCGACGAGAGAAACGGCGGATTACGAACGCGTGACGTCACCTCACGACGCGCACGTGAAACGCGCTTGACACACACGAGTATCGAGTTAGCACCGGCACACATACTAAGATTGTCTACGCTTTAATAATAGTAATAAAATGAAAAACAAACGTTTAGCGATAATATACGGAAAGCGTTAGGGATTAATACGTTAGGTAATGAAACGTCGGCGTCGACTGTTTGATTAAAATGTATTTAAAAATAGAAGTAATCTACTAAATAAATCGTAATACATTGTCCGAAATTAATAACGACTCCGTTGAAGATTAAAGTGTTCGTAACACCGACCATGTCGAACAATGACAACGATATGATTGATATGGACGACATGATAATCGGATCGAACGAAAAGCGTCGATGCTCGAGATTTTTTCGTAATAATTTCCCGACATTTTTTAAGACCCTAGCAAATTCGAAAAATCGACTAGCGAATTCGTCGGTTGAATAATCAATCGTTTGGCGTTCTATTAAGATTTGTGTTTTGAAGCGCCGTAGGCGTGCACCAGGCACGTTCATTTCGTATCCTGTAATCGACCGAAGCCTCAGCCAATACTAAAAATAGCCTATAAAAATCAAGCGAATTTTTAACGCCAGTTGGAAAAATCCTAGACAATTTACCGGTGCTGACTCGCTGCCCCGCGTAACACACGGAATATTCGTAACGAACGGAATGTTTTTTTTAACGTTCTTCGCTGCGTCAACGCGTAAGTTGAACAAACAGGGGGGGGAGGGTTGGTATAATTTTTAGGTGAAGGTCGAACCACTGGGAAGAACAACATAATATACGCGTATATTAAATGTACAAAGTCCGGAGGGACGCCCAAGAAACAAACTGGAAAAAGCCACGGGCGAATAAAGCGGCTCGATTATTATTTTTAATTACGCGCCCGACGGTACATAGCGTGTTTATTTATACGTATATATATATATGTATGTGTTAAATTGAAACAGCCATGCCGTGTCTGTAGACGTACGAAGGTATACTATCGTTATAACGTCGCCGTTATTGTTCGTAGCGATTTATTTGTGAAAAATTATCGTGCGGAAATATTATTACGGTGTCCCATAAAAATGCCGGCGCGTCTATAATGGAACAACAAACGTACAACATTGTCTTTCGGGCTTGAAGATATTACGCAGTGTGGTTCGTAAAGGGACAAAAACAAAAACGGATGTACAGGGACGCGTTAATACGGAGGACCGAGGCCGCTTTACGCGTATACGTTCATACGGGCGTGTTTTCGATCTGAGAACAATTGACGGCGAAACTATCGAACGTTTTCCGGAAATTTCGTTCCCGAAACGGTTTCCAATACTGTTCGAAACGTGTCGCGGTGTGAGGGGGCTCACGTTCTCTACCTGGCGCGCGATTCAGTCGCTTTTCTTGCCCATGTCGCGGAATTCGTACAATTCTACTCGGCGATACGCATTCAAACGTCTCTCCCTCTCGCCGGTGATAAATCCGAATATATATATATATATACGCCCTGATTTCTTTCTACGACGTATTCGACGGGTAAATACGATAAGTGCGCCTGGTGACGAGAACACTCGCCTCGGCCACACGTTACACGCGTATATAACTCATCCGGGGAAATTCGGTTTATTAAGGTAAAGTATCGCGCCGAAATTTCCAGATTTAAAGGCGAATAATATACTCGCAACAGGATGCCCCCAGCCCCTCCAAATACTTCAGCGATCGAGGCCCACAGCGGGGGGGGGGAACGGGTGCGGTTAGCCAAACCCATCCCGGACACTATACGGACGTACGTACGACGGCCGGCCCCCGGTCGGGTCGGGGTGTGGTTTACGGCGCCCGCGCGTCACCTGACGCAGGTGAAAACACCTGCGCGGAGACGCCTCCCGACGCCGACCAATCGCCGTCGCCGTTACCGTAGAACGTGGAATATAAATTTATTTTTTTTTTATAGAATCCCCGTGTCGTGAGATCCGTGAGAGCTGTGGTTCGAGGCTGGGAATTTTTTGGTTTATATCGTTATCCCGGAATCGTTGTACATTCGTCGGACAATTTATGCCGCTAATCGTATTATTGAAAAAATGTTTCCAAGTTCCCAAATTCGGAATATTTAGTTAACCGAATTTATACCCGTTCGATACCTTGTATTTGGTTTTCGGTTTATAACCAACAACATTTTTCGCGTTACGAATTTTAAAAGAACAAAGTGAAAACGTAAAATGCTTGGAAAAACGGGACAAAAATTTTTCAATTTTTAAAGATATTATTAAAACATGTTTTACTCGTATATGACTTATTTACTGTATTTGACACTCGGGTCCCAAATATTTAATTTATTAAACGTACTACACAACGGAAAATTGTTGAAATTCCCAAACATTAGTCAAAAGTTGAACGAATTGTTTTGAAAATAAATAAATTATTACGTACGTGTTCAACATTATAATAAACTAGCGAAAATGTTAAGTGTACTAATTTCGGAATGGCGACCAAAAAAGGAAAAAACGAAATTCTAATTTGTAAAATCGTATACGTGTCCATACTTTTACTTTTAGAAAAAGACCAAATAAGAAATGGTTCAAAGGGATTGAGTGTGATATAAGGACCGCTGGTGAATGATATGGGAGATCAGGTTAAATGGAAGTTGAGGACTAAGATGGTCAACCCCAGATATTGCTGGGAAAAAGGCGAGGAAAAAGAAGTGTGTGTAGATATTTTTACCGTTTTTTCTTCGTAAATTAAAAATTGTTAAATTCCTTACGTTCGGAAAAATAATATTCGCGTCAATCGCGACAAATATAGGCTAAATAAAATTCGCCAAACCGGAAAATCGGAGCGTTTTGTACGGCTCTATATGCGTATAATTCAAAAACGTTGGCACGGACGAATACCAACAATATCGTTCGCGTCGTTCTAAGTTTTAAAATATTTTCGAAAAAATAAATATACGCGCGAAAGTGTACGCGTGTGTGTGTACGCGCGCGCCTGCGCACGTTTTTTGAAACGCGATGGAATTCGAGTCAGTTTCCCGGCATAGCAATATCGTATACGGCGAAGAATATAGAACGAGCAGACACATAATATTATACGCAGCGAAGGAAATTTGAATATTATGTGTGAGAGACGACGAGCTTAATGTTTATAATATATATAAAATATACGCGCAAACGACTTCGTTATAACGACAATATTGTTTGACCCTTCGGGCCCGTGTACAATTATTCAATTATTTAGTCTCGCGACCGGGGCACAAAGAAAGGGAGAAAGAGTCGAGCATATTACGTGTACAGGATGATTCGAAAGTATTCGTCCGAATTCCGAAATTCGCGTTTATCTTAAATATAAAACGTACGGGCGACGTTGAAAGGGCGTTCGGCCGAATCCGCCGTACCGTTTTCGGCCGACAATCGTACTTTTTCTTTTGTAAAACAAAACAGCGTACGCCGTTATAAAATTCGGGTTGTAATTTCGATTTAAATCTAAACGAACTCGCGGCGATCGTAATAGCTTTCGGTCGTTCCCGTGGCATGTATGTGTGCGGTTTGCAAAATAAAACCTAGGGTTTTAACGCTCGCGGTCTATTTGAAACGGTTTACGGAATTTTAAATAATATTATTTCGTCGCGTTTACCACCGTTATAGTCGTCTACGAAGTATATAACACAACTAATAACACGAACCGTGTCTAAACGTACACACAACTTCATTCGAATAGGATTTACGTTTCCGATAAGTCCCAACACGAACGAGTAGTTGTTCGTATATTACGCTTTATCGCTTCGTACGGACAAAATTCGAATAATCGCGTCCTACCGAATTTTGGCGATTTTTGTGAAAATAAAAAAGACGGTTAAATTCGTAGTCGATACTCGAAGAACGTTATTAACGGTCGTAAGGTGGGAAGTGCCTGTTTTCTAGATTTCTGAGTGATCCTTAATTTCCTAAATTCGAAATCATTTTTCCATACGAACTCTGAATACGGACACCGTGACACATACACACATACGCACACTGAACAACTGGAGGCACGTTCGAATACCGCGTACATACAGAAATGACGCGTGTGCCAAATAGTCGAATGGGTTGGCGTACGATACCGGACACTGGTAACGCGCGCGCGCGCCGTCTAAACGCTCGATCGTACACGAACGTATTTATCCGGGATTAGACCTCGTCACGGGCGTTTTTGTTTTCGGACGACTTTCGAACCACCCCGTATAATGCGATACACGGGGCGCGTGTGACGCGATAGTTTTTCCTCCTCGCAAGCCGTACACGTATTATTATTATTATTATTATATAATACGTTATCCCATTATGTAAATGCGGTCTAATAATAATATACTCGTAGCGGCGGGAAAGAATCCGATTTTTTTCCTCTTCGCGTCTTTCCAATAACAAAAGGGTCGTCGTCGTGGCCTTTTCATACGGCATATATATATATTGAGAGAGAGAGAAAGGACGACACACACGCACATAATGAATTGCCGTTTAAACCACGAAACGATCAGAGTTTCGGCGTAGTCTCGCGTATATATCGCGCGCGTACACGAACGGGCAATTAATTCGCGAATGTACGAGATAAAAACACAATTTACCAGACCGCGGATTCCCGGGAGTATTTAAAAATGGTTCCCAACCCCGCGCGTCTGTATGGCAGCGCGACGAGAGGCCTCCACACATATACACACGCGTGTGTACGAATACGATACATATTACATCGGATAAAGCGCGCGACCAACACGCATATATATATATATATGTAAGTGTGTGTGTGTACGTTTCGTTTTGTAAATTGGACTCGACCGACGACAACGGTTTTCCGTCGTAAAAACCCCGAGCACGGCGCGTATATCGATAGGTCGATCTCGTTTTATAGGCGTCCGAACGGAAACCAGAAATTGGCCCCGGGGTCTATCGAATCACTTTCCCTTTCCTCGCCCGTGTCCCGTACCGTTTTATTCGAGATCGACCGGACCAGATTGTGCGGGCGCGCTAGCGCGCCGCGGACTACGACGCTGCGCGTAATATACGCGCGCCACGACAATTTTCACGATAATTATTGCGCTTTTGTCGGGAATAGAGTCGCCGCCGCGGCGTCGCGCCCGACTAAGCGCGTACGTATATATCTCCGCCGCGGCCATATCCGCCGCCAATCACGCACACGCACCGAATGTCCGAAAACTTTCGGGCGTTTCGGTTTTTTTCCATTACCGCCGTCGTCTCTTTTCGTTCGGATATTTCTTCGCGAATTCCCACGGACAACAACCACGCGAGGTCGTCGAAACGCTACGTAGTACACACACGCACGTTTAGTTTCTCTTTCGCTCCGTCGTTTTCGTTCGCTAAAATCTTAATTGTTTTATAATAATACGCCTCGGAAACGGTTTACTAATATATATATGTACGTAACGTTCGGAAAACTGAAAACGTTACGAAATTTAATTTCGGAATCGCACACGCGCGCCCCGAGACCGAATAATCACCCAGAAATTCGCCAAAAATGAAGAAACCCAAAAACTGTGGACGTCGGGCAAACGATACTAATGGTTAAGACGTTACGCGCCGTACATCACGGAAAGATTTAAATATTCCGTGATTGCGAATTTCTCGTGAACGTTCTGACGACAAAACGTTCTGAAATTGGAAACTTCGGTTTTGAATAGGATCGCGTTATTTCGACGTCTATGGATACAACAATCAAGTTTAGTCAAAATATCGATTTAGGCGACTATACACTCGATACAATACATTTCATCTAAGACGAACGCCGCGATTTCATTTCGTTCTTGGCACAAGTCATTCATTATGTTTGTATATTTACTTAGTGAACTAAAAATTTACGTATTTTGTAGTTATTTAAATATACGCTAAACGTCGACAACACTGAGTTATACAATGCGTTCGAAGTATTCCGTTTATTTATATATATATCTGCTCGTTTATAGTTTTCGAATAATTATAACGTTAAGGAAAAAATTGTATTTTTCGTTTAAACTATTACACTTTTGAAGTTAAAGTTCACCGCGAAACTATATACTTGTAGCGCAATTAAAGTCATAAATCACACACGTACGGTAAAATTCGACGAAATTTAGGAGTACTCCGCGTTTATTGTAAACAATATATGCGCGCGTAATTTCTAACCGTTTATTTGTACTTTTGTACCAGAAATATGCGATTATTTTACGAACAAGAGAGATTTTTATTCGAAAATTATTTACGAACTTATACGGATGTCCTATAGAAATCTAAAAAAAAATATAATCACTTTTATTGTATACGACATTTTTATGTATTTTTTGTTATAATCGAAGAAAGACGAATTAAATTATCGTATATAACATTTCTCTTTTTTTGATATTAAATTGTCGATTTTTTCTATAATTTTTCGACTTTCGTGAAAACGTCAATTTCTTTCGTTAATAGTGTATTACGGGTATGGACGAATAATCCACTCAGACGGCCAGCAAAATGAGCCCATAGTTTCTCGCGTCATTTCGCTGTTGCTCGGTAGCGATCTTTCGTAACAGCTACCAAATAAAACCGATTTATTCGGAAATATTTAAATTTATAAACCAATAATAGAAGCTATTCATAATTGGTGACGTCGACAAATGATAAGTTGCATACATCGACGCGTCTGTAAAAACTATATTTACAAAATAGCTATCTCGAATTTTAAAAAGAATTCTTTTCGTTTTTTTTTTTTACAACGAAAATCGAATTCGAAACGCGTCCGATACGGCGCGGAAGTATTAACGATTGTTTGGGGAAAAGAAAAGAAACTAGAATATATTGAATAGAACAAAAGTTATAGCGTCCGTTCGATTTCCGTGGGCCCACCCTGTACACATTATATATAAACGTGGGGGGTCAAATTGTCAAAAGGGCAGCAGAGATATACAACACGTGTCATTTTCGAAACAAACGAATCGCATGTGTGTTCGTGTGCGGCGTATATCTCTGATTTGACCTAAAAATGGACCCTCACGCAGTTTATATAATGTCGTAAGTACGCGTATATATATAACCCTGTCTTTCACGTAGATGTGATATCACATTGATAGGTGGGACTCTAGTTTACGCGCTTTTCGGGAAAATGGTCGCGAAATATATAGTAATTATACGCGCCGCTTTTCGTAAATAATTTTACGGACAATTAGTTTTTAAACGATATCGCGGTACCGTATTCGGAAAACGCGTCTATTAATCGGTCGACGAAAATCGTTTAAACACGTGTTTAGTTGGAAAACGTTAAAACTTTTCGATAACGAAAAACCCGCTACGAATAACGCCACGAATGTTGTAGTGACGTATAAGTCGCCGTTTCGCGGCGTGTATACAACAACGAAAATAGTAGCGTTACACCCGTTGATTAATATCCGACAACGGTATTTACGATTGGGAAATGTTAGAAATCGATAGGGATACGACAAAAGTCGTGTCCGGTATTCTTCGTACAAAGGCGCGCGCGATCGACGGAAAATATGGGCGACGCGTGAGCACGAAAACTCGTATTTTTCGACGAAGAAAACGCGTCGTCTATTTGCCGTTTAAACCGCTCACACGTGTCGATCCAACTTCGGCCGTTTCGCCGAACGTCTTTTGCCTAATATATAACGGCGTATTTATAAACCAATTGTCGACCGTCTCTAATAAACGATCGCTTACACGAAAAAACGTAACGCGTGTTGTACGCTTATACGACGACACCGAAATCGAATACACAATCGGGACGAAATTAATTATCGCCCGACGACAATAACGCGCGAACGAAATAACGACGATCCTTTTTTCTCCGTCGAGATACGTCTATACGTGTTTAAACGAATTTAAACGATCGATGATTGCGCGAGTCGTACACGTTCTACTGCGCAACGGAATAAATCACGTTACGCATAAAACGAGAATCAATTAGTTCAGAGACCCTACGCGCCGCTCTATATATATATATAATACGAGCGCGTTTACCGATTTTCGGACGAGAATGTCGCGCGTGTATATATATATATATATATACACACACGAGCGCGTTACATTTTAATGTACAATTAACATTGCGGTCGGAATGCGTGGAATAAATGACACTCTCCTCCTCGTCCGCTACCATCTCCCACCTAAAACTCGTTTAACCATATCCGCGCACCGCACTGCACGCGGTTTAACCTCATCTGCGTTTTATTGAGTATACTCACACACCCGAAACGTACGCATATACTTTATAATTTTTACTTTGTTTTCGCGAATAACGTTAAAGCGAAACGCCTGCAAAGTCGGTGCGGTTATATGGCCGCGAGCCCGGCGGACTCTAAATAAACGTATCCTTTTAACGATCTCGTGGCTTAATATTAATCACGATTTAAAAAAAAAATTAACGTATAATCGACGTCAGAAATAATAAAAAAGGATAAATGCCGGCTATTAATCGGACGGAGATTAAAATATATTATAGGTTCTATCTCGTCTGTTTTTGACCGGAGCGTTGAAAATATATTATATAATATTCCCTACAGACGGCCGTTTGATTTGTTTAGGTACATTTTTCAAACAAAGACGGTGTATATTGTATACGTGCGTATGCACGTACATATATATATATATATCTTTGTGTTTTACCTCTTCGAAAACATTAAAAACGAAAACCGTCGTTCCGAACGATTTTTCGCATCTGTCTCACAATCTTTCTTTCCCCCCTTTTTATTAGATCTCTCTAAATGAAATTGTAAGTGGCTCGGAGCGTTTAATGAAAAAGAAGAAAAAAAAACGAAAAAGCGAGTGAATGAGAGAGAAAGAGAGAGAGAGAGAGAGAGAACGACAGAAAACAGGTGGTGAAACGTTCACAGACGGAAACAAAATACACGGACGCGCGCGCGCCGTCCGTACACACACACACACACACACACACCTCCTCATCTATGGGTAAAAACTACCCTTAGAGATTGGGTGCCAAGTGTTGCCCGTTTCAAGAACGAAACCGAGGATGCTACTAATTACTCTCTTGACCTAAAAGGGAGGTGGTTCAGGGGGAAGGGTTATTTTCCGGGGCCCGGAGTTTTACTTTGATAGGAAATTAATGACCGCAGAAACCGGGGGAAAAAATATTTTGGCCGACATATATATATATATGTGTGTGTGTGTATGTGTGTGTGTGTGTGTGTGTGTGTGTGTGTGTGTGTGTGTGTGTGTGTGTGTGTGTGTGTGTGTGTGCGCGCGCGCGCGCGCGAGAAGTTTCTGTTAGTGTATT